>CM056824.1:20369082-20384082 GCA_029853015.1 Chelidonichthys spinosus | reverse complement strand
AGTGAGTCCGTGCCTCAGCGTTGAGTGGCTGCAGAGGAAAGGCTAAAGCTGTTGAACTTGAAAATGAACAAGCTCAAACTGTAAATATATCATTTTATTGATTTTTTTTTAAAACGTTGCAGGCGAAAAAGTAACCAAGTTTGTCAAAATAACATCTGTTTCGAAATGTTCTCACACGTTTTCGGAGACATTTAAGCTAGCCATGCTGAGAAATGAACACACTTCCGGTTGTTTTCAAAATAAATCACTTACTAACGACTAACATGAGGAAGATAATTGCGAACAATAGAGGTGCTTTTAGTTTGAAACAGGATGTACAATAAAGTCCATCGCTTTAACCGACTTTTAACCTTAGGTAACTTAACTGGTAAATCATAAAATTGTTATTGATAAATAATACTACTTTCTCACATAACCTGTCAAGAAATTATGGCAGTAAGTAATGAATGGATGATTCACATAAGAAGCTCCACTACTATTTTCGAAGGGCTGGAAGGTAAACAACTTACTTAAAGTATACCTTAAGAGTCTTCCTTAAGCGCTAAGAGACAGCGTTATCGTTCTCATGATCGGGATAACTGCAATGCAAACTCTCTGAGTGTGCAGAGATTCTCCCCCAGCGAGATCTCATAGATTAATCATTTGTAATTCATCTGTGGTTTCATGGCCTATTTCATACTGGTGATATTGATGCCGGCTTAAATACACAAGTCGATAGTTAATGATAACTTAATCCTGAAAGCCTGCGCTGCGGTTTTGTTTTAATCTAAAATATGAAACTGTTATTTACAGCTGGACGATGTAGGTCCATCCACTACAGGGAGTCACATAGGAAAAACCTGAATGAAACCCATTAGAAACCCCGGACAGTTGTCCTTCCTATTCATTGCCATAATCAAAGTCATCAAGTGCATGCCGACAGTACTGATAGTGTATTATAATCGCTAGTGTGTAGGAGCAAGTTTGAAATCATAATAAGCAACCTTTATTAGTCGTGAGGCAGAAAAATCTACCTGTTTGGTGCCTGAAGTTTCTTTTTGTACACAAACAAGGTTTGTTGAAGTCTGGTGTGTGGGAGCGTCTGTGGAGCCGGTGGGAGGTGCAGCTATGCAGAGAAATGGTTTATTTGGTTGGGAGACACCTGGCCTGAGTGGAGGAGCTGGAATCACTACTGCTCCTGACCTCTCCCCTCCCCTCTGCTCCCTCTCTCTCCCTCTGTACTCTCCAGTGGGACCCCCCCCCCCCCCCCCTCGTCTGTCCACATTCCATTCACCAGGATACCTCTCCATCCTGTCCCAGAGGATTGTGTGTGTCTGTCTCCGTCAGTGTGTGTGTGTGTGTGTGTGTGTGTGTGTGTGTGTGAAAGGAGGAGGCCTACAGGTCTTGCCTCTGGTCACTTTATTAAAGTGTGTTTTAATTTACTCCTGTGCTCCTGTGAGCCGCTGCATCCTGACACACACATAGGCTACACAGCAGCAGCCCCTCCTGAGACATGGCTTATTAACTCCGCTCCTGTCTGTTGGAGGGGGGGGGGGGGCAACGGTTCCCCCGCCACATTCCTCAGTGTGGTCCGGCCACGTTGATTATAGAAATCATTTTAATGCAGTCACACAGTGAGACGCACGCTGTCATGCGGATGAACAACACACTCCCCGTGAACATGCATGGTGAAACGCGCAGACGCCATAAACCATAAACAGAGTATATATATAGTTATATGGCCCTCGGCGGAGTCTGTGGGGTCGGGGGCCCCCGGAGCTCAGCCGAAAGAGCAGCGGCGCTCCATTTGTTGTCCTAACAATTAACGTGGTGATAATTGGTTAAACATCACTTAGCAATAATCGCAGTTTGGCAACTCGGCTTTCTGCAAAATCAGCTTTAACTTCAGAGAGCTAACAAAAAACACACGGCCTCAGAGGTTTTGATGAATCTGATCAAAATATCTATTTTCTTCTTCATAATTGACAAAGATTCACTGCATATATCTATAGTCCCGTATATCTTTATCTCCCGTGTCTTCCATAATGTATGTGTCTCACAGGACAGCCCCCCCTGTACTTTATTCCCTGACTCTCTCCTGTCTCAGTATTAAATATGGAGGGAGCTGGAGTCTGTCTCAAAGGAAGGCAGAGGAGTCATGTTGGGCTATCCTTAGGTCCTGGCGTGTGATGCTGGGGCCTCGGGCCCTCCACCTAGTCTCACAGCAGAGGCTTCGGGGCACAGCCAGAGGGGATTTTCCTCTGTACGTTTGGAGCTGTGTGCTTGTGTGTGTGTGTGTGTGTGTCACTGTGTTTCTACCAGGGACTCTCAACAGACCTAAGCAGCATAAAATAGTATGCCTGCGGAGCACGGCTTTCATCTGTATCATATTTGTGTATGCACATGAGTGTGTGTCACCGTGGCGATGCGTGTGTCCTTCGCTGCATGTAGAGTGACTGAACTGGCCTGCTTTACATGTGTCACTTGTGAGTAGCTTGTGAAAAATGTATTAAGAGGGCCAGCTGGGGTAAGAGAGGACCGGGGGAGTGAGATAGAGAGAGGGAGGGAGTAAGGGGCACAGCTGTAGGGGATTAATGCCCAGAGTGGAGGAGCTGGAGCCGGAGCCCAGGAATGTTCCCCAGCGCCCCCTCCAAGAGGGAGGTGAAAAAGGGAGGGAGTGCAGGGAAACACAAGGGCACGGGCCTCAGAACAGGTCCTGTACTGCACAATCTTTACGTATGTTTGTTGGAGGAGAGGAGGGGGAGGGTATTTCATCCATGTCAGTCTTATCCACTGTCTCAATCTCCCCCCCCCCGCCTCCACCACCTCCACCATCTCCTCCTCGGGCAGTTTGGCAGTGATCAGGCCCAGTTCACAAGACTTTTCCTCCACGCCGCTCCTCCCTGCCTGCTTTCTGTGTCACATTCTTTGTCTTGTGAGCGCCGTGATTTATGGACGGACACAGGAAGCGCGTGTGTGGATAATTGCACGGTTACGGTCAAGAGTAAGGAGAGGGGCATCTATCAGACGTCTCGGGGCTGTCACTAAAATATCAATACCCCCCCCCCCCCCCCCATGATCGCTTTGCTGTGTTCGCCACACCCTGAATGGCGGCCTAAAGCTATGTTAGTCCTTTCAAAGCGTTGTATGGATGGTGCAGGATTGTTTCAAGTTCACAGCAGTCCCCGTCTTTGTTTCTCTGCCTTCGCCTCCTGTCACTCCATTCAAACATCCGGTGTTGACAGTCGTCAGGGCCAACCCACTCATTTCCCCGTGACGTGTTCAATGGGGCCGCACTGATCCCCCGCTGACGACTCGGAGGGGGGGGGGAAGAGGTGACCACGGCGATGGAAGGGAGCGCCCGTCGTCGTGACGGCAAACCTGTCAATCCATCCTCCTGCTCGCTCGACCGCGTCTCTCATCCTCCCCATTTGGAAACCACTCTACCTGGTTCGGACAATTACCTCACGTCCACTCGTCTCCCCGTCGCTGCCTTAACTCTTCCAGCCACTTAAGTTGTGATGGGCTAAAAGGGATGCTTCAGCCACCGCACGGCCCCCGGCACTGTTATTACATGCTCAGAGTTTTGTTGACAGCCCATAAAAAAGCCGTACCGTCTCACTGTGTGTAAAAAGTGTGCAAAAAAACATACTCCCCCCCCGGAATGGAATTCACCACAACGACTGCCCGTCCATTAATGTCTCTGCGTGTGTTTAAGCCCTTTTTCCTTCCTGATCACTGCTTGTTTCTTTTTTTTTTTAAATTGAAAGAGAAAGGGAAGCCTCTCTAAAAGCCACCGTCCTGCCGTGTACAACCTTGTCCTGCCACCAACAAGCTCAAACACTCTCAGCAGCAGCAGCAGGGTGGGGTGAGACAGCAGGCCAGCCAACTCGGCCTAGCAGGTATACAGGTCTCAACACATCACCTCGCACTCACTAACGCTAACTCCAACACTCAATCCCCTCTGCCTCCCAAGACCTGATACACTTCAGGTGCAGAACACGCATTTCTATCTCCACACACACGTTTACGTCAAACACACACACACACACACACACATTAACACAAAGTTATGCTTCCTCTCACTGTCATTAGGCATGAGAAGGACTTCAAACACCAGGTGATATCATAGCAGCCTGGGAACAAACAGCGCAGTTTCCTTAATCTTCACATGACTTCTCAGCACTTAACCGATGCTTAATTGCCAGGGAAAGTTTTAACATCTGCTTTTATTCAATACCCTTTATTGGCATGAGTCAGCCTCTATGCTACTGCCAGCCGCTTTCTTCACCTAGCATCACACATTAAAACAAAACAAAAAAACAAAAAGGAAAAACACAATTCACCCAAAAATCCCCGCAAACAGAACGAGCGGTGAGTAAATAAGGTACAAGCCAGGCTTTCATGGGTACTTATAATTTAGGGTTTTATAATTCCAGGTCATATAATTCGTCCAAGCCATGAAGAGAATCAGAGGCTAACAAAGGGAGTAAAATCATTAAGGACAAATGGGAGGAGGAGGGGGGGCAGTGATGGAACTTTGGGGTTTGCTTGTTGCTCAGGGGCAATGAGTTGTATTCTCATATAACTTATTTCTACCTTTTTGTACTTTTGCAGTGCATTCTACCCGTATAACTGTTCCTAGCAGAAAGTATGGACACGACAGGAAGTGAAAGGAGAGAAAAACCGGGAATGACATGAAACAAAGGTCCCCGAATCAGAGACCCAGAAGGATTTTTGTCGTCTCCATAATGACAGGCTGCTACTATTGCCACATATTCATCGAGCTGCACCACAACAAACCTGTTCTTGTTTCACATTTTCCTTAAATTGATAAAGTGTCCTAAATTATTTTACACAATCCAGCGCCACTATCAGTCATTCCCCAAAACGTCTGCGTTTCAAACTGTGCCGAAGGCAGCAGCCTGCATGGCCTGATAAACTGTTATAGTGATGGTGTGAATGAGGACCAGTAATTATTGTTCCCCACGAAGCCGAAGATGAAATTGGTCAGATTCTTTTCTTTGGACAGTTGAGAGGCCTCGGCGGACGCTTTTTACGCTACCGATAGGCCAGCTCCTCTTAAGTCACTGAACCACTCAAACCTGCGTTATTTGGAGTGATGGTGTTCTTGTGTTTTCCTTTGTGTGTGTGTGTGTGTGTGTGTGTGTGTGTGTGAGCCAGGATGTCACCATGACCTGGCCACTATGTGGGATCATGACTGAGGAAGGGAGGGAGCATGCAGAAAAGACAGACTGAGTCAGAGAGGTTTGGGATCTTAAGTAGACACACAAATTCTGCTAAATATTTATGATACGGTAAATATCACATGTAGATGGTAACTGACCATTTGCCAAACAATGATTGTTGATTCATAGTTGAGCTAAACACACCGGGTGTCTCGGTGGTAAGAGCAATACTTGGGATTCTTTGCATAACCAGAAGCACAACAAAAAACCTGTTAGCATCCTACTACCTAAATCAGCTGACAGGTGTTGCCTATAAGAGACATATTCTGATAATATCAGAGTTTATATCAAAAAGTGAAATGAAATGCAAAATGTATCTGTGCTGTTGATTTCTTTACAAATGTATAAAAATCTGCATTTTATGGTTGAAAATGGTTCAAAACAGCACAAATAGATTTAAATCAGCCCTGATCATGCAAGGTCACTTCTGAAATAGTCAACCATTTGGGACATGTCTATGCCATGAAATCAAAGAATGTTAACACCCAATCAGACCTCCCCCCATCACCATTGTGTAGCATTACAAGCGCAACACAGCTCATTTAGGGACTTAGCTCAGGTGTAGGAGTGTACACTTTAATGCACATTCTTGCCCAGAAAAATCTGATCTGGCAAGCCTGCGATCCGACGCTGAGCTGAGGAATTTGAACATTGAAGAAAAAAATAAAAAATAGGGAGAGACTGATACAAAAGGGAAATGATTTTTGGAAAAAGATTAAAAAAAGACTGAAGGATGAAGTGTTGGTTAGTCCGCGACAGAGATGAAGGTGTATTTGAAAAGGGGGGAGAGAGAGAGAGAGAGAGAGAGAGAGAGAGAGAGAGAGGACATTTAAAAAAAGAAAAAAGGTTCAAACTGAGAAGACTGGGTGGAGTGTTTTTAGGTGTCTGGCTGTAGCAGCATGGGTCTCTCCCCTGACACCTCCACAACTTATCATCCCCACATTCCTGCACAGGGACACTCCCCTACCAACTGACACCAAACTGGGTGTGTGTGTGTGTGTGTGTGTGCTTTTAGTGAAAGGGCACGTTGGCCTCCCTCTCCCAGGACATCTGGCTGCAGAAAGAGGGTTTGTGTGAGAGATGTTTATATGTTTGTGTGTGTGTGTGTGTGTGTGTGAGAGAGAGAGAGTGAGAGTGAGAGAGAGAGAGAGTGAGATAGGGAGAGAGACCAAAGTGAAAGAGAGGCTTAAGAGAAAAGCAACAAAGTAGCAAAGAAAGAGTTTCCCTTCGCCACCTTAGCGGGGCCGTAGGTTGCGGCAGAGAACGGAAAACATCTCCGGGATTTCCCGTCTCCTCCTGTCCACCTCCTTGAAGCTCTTGAAGGGAGTGTGTGTGTGTGGCGGCTGACCGACCTTGGTTAATGTGTGCACTCCGCCGGAGTGTGAGGCAGGTGAGAGGAGGAAGCTCTCCCTGAACTTTACTGATTGCAGCACATGCGATGTGTGTTGATACGGCAGCTTATTAGACAATGCCAAGACAAGTGGTGCTGACTTTAAAGAAACGCCCTAGAATACTTTCTCATTCTTACCGACCAACCAAATAAAAATAAACACTTTTGACTATAGCCTGTAAGCTACTGTAAGCTCTCTCTCTCTCTCTTTTTTTTTTTTAAATGAAGCTACTTTTTGAGTGAATCACACAGTGTATATGTCTAGGGCTTTTATTGTGAAAGTATTCAGGACAAAAACAACATTTGATTAATTTAAGTTTTAAATTAAGTTAATTAATTGCAGAGCAGCATTTTGTCAACAAACTGTAGCTAGCTATCATTAATTATGCGACTGATTATGTAACAAAAACAAAAAATGACTGCTGATTAATATGCTCTCTGCATGCTAATGTAATATCTGTGCTTTCAAACTTTGCCAAAGAATGTTTTGTGGAAGAAGAAGAAACAACACTATTGTTTTTTGAAAAAATAAGGACTATTAAATGTGATGTTAATTTAAATTTTAAGCTAACGGCACGTAAATGATTGCAATTTAAATCACAATAACATACAACACGTTCTCGAACCATCCAGCCCAATCTTTTACCACAAAAAAAAAAGTAAAAGTCCACTGTAACTCATTGCAGAGAGGACTGTAGAGATTTACGTGGGACCCCGATGTGAAAACATGCGTAATGTCATATACCTGCATAAAAGTTAATAGGGGATATTATTCTTCGGCCTCTGTGACCCAGACAGCACCGCTGTTTTAACTCCCCTCATAGAGACAGCCTCTAATTGCACTTGAGTGTGGACCGCTGTGTTTCTTTGAGTCACCGGCTGGCTGCTGTCAACATGTGGCTCGTACAGTCACCAGAGCCGGAGGGCACAAAAGCTCTGATGGAACCGCTGTTGGCACAACAGAGGGCCGGGGGAGTGGGTGGCTCTGCAAAGTTATCTCTTTGAAAGGAGAGTGTGTGTGTGTGTGTGTGTGAGGCTGTAGCTACAAGGGAGTGTGTGTTGTTTTACAAGCCGCCTATAGCTTTGCTGTTAGACTGTGATTAATAGGAGCTGGAGAGAAAGCCATCACAGAAATGCAACTTCGCACAACTATTAAATGTGTGCTGCGCTCTGCAGTGAGTGTAAAAACCTTGTCTAATGTGATCAGTTTGTGTAAAACAGCGCACCTAAATGTTTAACCTAAATTAATATATTTGAAATTTTTTTTTTTTTCATACAACAGCTACACGGGAGATTCAGGATGTAGTCTTGTGTCTTGAAGTTGGCACTTTGCACTCATTTCTGGACTCTTTTCTTCCTCGACCCTGCGTGACACGCCGGTCCCATGGTCTATCCTGTGTCTCTGCACATTCATTTATTTGCAAATGTGTATATGTTTGTGTGTGTGTGTGTGTGTGTGTGTGTGTGTGTGTGTGTGTCGGTGTATGTCTGCCAAGCCCCTGTGCCCTCCCCTGTCTCCACGCCTGGATGCTAACCGCTAGTGAAGGCTAGCCAATTATCCCCAATCAAGCTACCCTCTCTGGAACTGGCGCGAGAGGAAGCTCCCACTAGAGCTTATACTAGTCATTATGGGGCACATCCTGACATTAACTTACTTCTTTTCCCTACTTGACTACATCTCTTCTTTCTCTCTTTCCTTTTCTTTCTCCCCCCTTTTTCCTCTCCTGCTTTGTCTCTCACTTTCTCCCCCCCGCCCAGAACCGAAAGCCTGGTGCAGCCATTGCTGAAGCGGAGCAGCAATCAAACACACAAACTGAAAGCACATGGGTGCTAATTCATGCCTTCCTAATAATGCATTAAGGACATTTTGGGGTTGATGATGGAGGGAAGAAGCGTAGGCCATGCGTGACGTCAGTTGCAAAAAAAAAGAATGTGTGTTTTTGTGTGTGTGTCCACTGGAGATGCAGAATGCCTGGTATTGCTTGAAAAACTGTGTTATCGTGTGTGTGTGTGTGTGTGTGTGTGTGTGTGTGCAGGGACTAGGGCAGGGAGGCAATGAATTCTGGGAAATGTCACCCCCAAACAGACTTCTCCTCCCCTGTAGAGACCGATTGGACTCAAATCAACTTTGGTAATTTACCCACATAGAGACAATGATTACCTCTTTTCCTTCTGCCTGCTTTTTTTTTTTTACTCTTTCTGGTCTCTCAAACTTTGTAAAAAAAAAAAAAAAAACTTTGCTCCAGGACCTAATTTGCAGTCCTCCGTCCTGTTCAGTCAGAGAGCTCAACATGTTTGATGTGAACTGTGGGGTGACATCGCCTCGTCTGTGCAGAGTTAGATCAGCAGAGAGACCGGGCGAGGTGTGGTGCCTGTAGGTGATCCACTTCATTCTGCTCCTGTCTTGTCGTGACAGGACCCGGCATTAAATGGAAGGAGTCAGCGACGGAGCAGTGACAGGCCCAACCCTCCACCCTCCCCCTGTGTGTGTGTGTGTGTGTGTACGTATGCGTTTTTTCCCCCCTCAGTCATTGGGACCTGACAACTAAATTGCACTTTTTTTCACACTGCTCATCAAGTGGTGGCCGTGTTACCTTAATGACAGTTGTAGCTGCACACAATACAATTCACTTTCATTCCATTCATATAAAGTACCTCTGTGTCATAAGTTGCAGAGCGACACACTTGAGATCAGCTTATCATATCATTATCGCGGTTCTCACCACGTTTACGTGTCGTCGTCGAGGGTTACGTTTCGGGGGCGAGATCAATGAGAAGGCGAGAGCCGTCAAAGGCTGACGACTGCCGATGAAAACACTTCCGCTTCTATGTGTGCTGCTCAATAAGCACTTCAGACGCAGCCTCTTTCCTCACAGTCACTGTATATGTGTGTGTGTGTGTGTGTGTGTGTGTGTGTGTTTAGGTTTGGTATGCAGCAAATGTTTGAAGATAAGCTTTTCTTCCTATACTCCCTGCCCTCTTGCTCTCCTTGCTCTATTTCAAGCCAATTAGGTGTGTCTTTTAGCAGAGATTTGGAGAATAAGTTGAACATCAGCTCCCTTCATCGTTGAAAGGCACATCTCAAATTAGTGAGCACCACATATACCCCCCATCACCCACCCCCTTCTCCCACCTAGCCTATCACCATCCTTCCCTCCTTTGCTCCTGTGAAGACACAGAGGCCCCCGGGGCCCTGAAATGTCTCCACATGCTGGAAATTGATTCAAACGGCATCAATCAGGACACCCTTTTTTTTTTCTCCCTCCCCCCCCTTTTCACTCCTTACTCTCTCCTTTCTTTCTTTTTTGTCTGTGTTTGGTGTCTCTAAGCAATCTGCCGGGGTGTATAAACAGCGCTACTAGGAAGCACAATTGCATATGAACCGAAACAGAAGAACTATAAAGGATTTTTCCCCCCTTTTTTTAAAGGCTGCTGATGCTTTGAATTAGTGTTCGTTCATCTAAGTCAGATTGCAGGGCGGCACTTTTATATTTCAAGTATTCTGTCGGCTCAGTGTCTTCTAAACACCATCCCGTTGACACACACACACACACACACACACACACGGTGATATTATTATCCACCTCTTCTGTGGCTCTGTGCAGTAAAATGAGTTTGCCCCAACTCCATTAAAACCCGCGCCAGCCGCTCCCCTGACGCTGCCGTCCTATTTGCATGTTCTAGTGAGCCACTCCGCGGAACAAAGGATCTCCTCTCTTCCTCCTCTCCTCCTTCACTCCGTCCCACTGGAATGCGCGATAAGTGGGCAGATGACATTCACGGAGAAAGATTGCAATAAAGTGACTCTCCCTCCATCTCTTCCTTCCATCCCCTCCCTTTTCTCCCCCCTCTTGTCGCTCCCTCCTCTCCATGCCACCCCATCAGAGGCGGGAAGGGGATATTGCGAATGACACGGGCAAATCAGCTGTAAATGGGCTCTAATTTGATTGACATCTGGGCTGCTGTCACCGAGGCAGGACGAGGACAGGCCCCCAGCCAGCAGGCAGCAAGCGCCGTTCACCCGGGTTTGCACAAAAAAAAAAAAAAAAGAAGCCAGCTTTCAACTAAATCACTTCTTGTCCGGTGGGCCCTGCCTCCTCGTCCCTCTCTCCCTCTCCTTCGCTTCTCCTGCGTCTCCCTCCCCACCTCCCGCCACCCACCGCCAACCGACTTGCCAGATTCTAATTGCGTGTGTCCTTCCTCTCAGTGCAATTTTCCCATTACCGCCACAAGAGCAGCCGCACAGCTCATCTGAAGCGAGGTTGTCTCCGAAATATGTACCTCCGAGTTAACCCTTCGCTGGCTTCCCAGAGCCCCGGCTGCGTGGCGGAGAGAGGGGCCGGGTGTGATCTTGGGTTTAGGGTTCAGGCTTTAATGAAGAAAGGGCATCAGGGCAGAAACCACACACAAAAAAAAAACTTGTTTTGTTAACATTAATCAGATGAAATAAATAACTCTTTTTTCTCTTTTTTTTCCCTCCATGTGACTGCCACTGTCTCTCCATTACAAAGGTGAGTTCCTATTGTTTTTTTTTCTGCTTTATTTTCTCCCAGCTGACACAGTTAGCTGTCATGCTAAGGCTTAGCATGGCTAAAAGGTGCCAACATGCATGTCAACATACACACAACCATCTCAGTCACAATCAAAGCATGTTTAATTCAGAGCAAGTCTTCCTCTACACACACACACACACACACACACTTCATTATTTATGTCTGTGATGTTTGATTGTGCCACCAGCGATGCCCACGGCAAACAGCAGAGGCACGATATGCTAATAAATGCCGTGTCATTTCAACACATAATTCACAACGGTGTTTTGTTTGTGTGCATGCATAGGCATGTGAGTGTGTGTTTTACGTGAGTAAAATGAAATACATCAAGTTAGACGTTTTTTTTATGCCTCCGCCTGCGCCGGTGATAGCCGTGACATTTTGGACGGACATAGATGTAAAGTTGACTAGTTGGCGAATACAACCGGGCGCAGTAACTCTGGTTTCCCTCTCATCTGTGCACCGCTGGGAATATCACGTTTTAGCAGAGGAGCGCACGGTTTTTCCCGGCTGATACGCTGTCAGTCATTAGACGGGCCGGAGACATCCCAGCGCCGCTTTGAACACACGCCGTTTTTCTCAGATACACGGAAAAAAAAAAAAGAAGCTAAAGACAATTAAAAACTTCTCCCTCAGTTCTACATCAGTGAACTTTCTTAGGACCACCTATCCCCACAAATCCTCCGTCCACATCTTCATCCAAAAACAGCAGGTTAGTGGAGTGAGAAGGAGATGAAGCCCACCATGCTTCATCGCCCTCCTTCCAACATATCTAGCAAAGTAGAACCCGAAGCATCATTAAACGGACCCAATTTGCTAGTATGACTAATAAAATTGTATTAAATTTCACACAGGCGTTACAAGGAACTAAACAAATTAATCTGCATATTTGAGGATCATCAACAGAACGATTATGGGAATAGTTCATGTGCAAGCTTTTTGTTGGATGGAGACACCAATCGGAATTTAATGCAACCTTAATAACCACTGTAAAGAAAGAGCCGTCATGCCCTCTGTGCATTACATGAATGCGCTCTAATTCACATACAGAGAGCCCAGATGTTGGTATGAAACCTCCCTGATTTAGTTATTTAAAGGCTTTTCCGAACATTACATAAACGTGCTGCACAAATAAATGCAGGAATATCTTTACAATTAAAGGAGAATCAAGTCTATAGGATGGACATTTTATGTCTCTCCTCAAACTAGCAGTGCAGCGGTAAAGTGCAGCCGACATGCGACATATGGAAATCTGCGGCGGCCGCACGCAGCTCAGCGCGGCGTGGCCATTTTTGATTCTGCGGCCAAACTAAAAGCTGGGGAGGGTTGAACGTTTAGCGGTGAAATGTGGTCAGAGAGTGCCCGCGGCCAATTAGTGAACAGAGTCCTGTGACTCCTGTGTCGTGTTGACCTATGTTAGACAGGATTTATTTCTGCAGCAAGCCTGGTGTGTTTTCACTAAGTGACGCCTAGTGTTTCTTTTTTGGACGTTTGCAGGTATTTTTATGGACTTTTACGTACATATTTCTTTCCAAAATATGACTTATTTGCTCACATACACTGTTGGCTGCTGACACAAAACACTGTCACCACTGTTTGGCCTCTGCCTCGTGGTGTCGGCCCTGACGCCGCTCTGTGAAGCCGACATTCTTCATTATTTATGTGCCGGTTTACTAGCACACTTTATGCAACAATACAGTACATTTCTTGTGTGTCATCGAGAAGCGTTGCATGGAAGAACAGAATGGGGGCGGCAAGGGGGGGACTTTGCCCTGCAGCCAAACCTGCAGTAGATGGAGGAAACAACCGTGTACACACACACACGCACACGCACACACACGCCATTAAAAGGAATAAAACCATGTCTTCATGTTGTAAAAACTCCGCTCGGCATATTGAATTCTTGAGAGCTGGTCGAGATAAATCCAGGATGTGAGCAAGCAAGAAACAAGGTTGTCCATTAGTCAGCTGCTGTGATAGTCTAAAGAAGCCACCCCTGGCCCTTAATGGCTTCTAGGCAATAATTGCTACACTATCTCCTCTGTTCCTATCACCACTCCGTGACATGCTTTTGCAGGAGCCACTGCCGTACATGTCCACATCCTGGTTCTAGTCAAAGCGGCTCCGAGCAGCAGCATTGTGCTTTACAAGCATTGCTCTAAAAGAGAGAGAGAGGGTGCAGGTAAAGATGGAACTCTGAAAAGAAAGGGCTTTTTTTTCTTCCTCTCCTCCTCCTCTTTCTTGCCCTCGCTGCTTTTACTTAGTGCTCTCCTCGTCCTCTCCTCCACTCACTTGGCTGCAGGCTGCATTGATGGAGAAAGTTAGAGGCTTTCAACGTGTGAAGGGGCCACGTATCTCACGTCCGCTCATCGGATAACACCTAATGGTTTGGATATGCTAAATGTTTTGGTCGACACTTTATGAGTTTGGTATAAGTTCGGACCCTTTTTGCACGTCGTCACACACAATGTGTCACTATAGGGGTCCTTACATTGTGGGAGTGTGTGTGTGTGTGTGTGTGTGTGTGTGTGTGTGTGTGTGTGTGAGAGAGAGAGAGACAGGACGAGAGAATGAAAGACAGACAGGGATGAATGGAGAGTCTCACAGGTCCTCCAACTCAGCCCAGGTTAATGGAAACCATTATCACACACAGCCACTCTGTCTGTACAATCAGAGCCTCTCTCTCTGAGGGAGGCACTTTGTCACGCACTCACACTCACACACACACACACACACACACGCAGAATATATTTGTGCCATATTCTTCAGCCTTCCCTGCTTGTTTAGCGTTCTCGTGTACAAGCTGCCTCCAAAGCCTGTGTAGCAGAGGCTAATTGTTTTAGCATGTAGCTGCCACTCTAATTCTGATCACCGCTGAACACTGGGGGTCATTTTTACTGAGATGAGTCAGACAGCGTTCAGCTGGCGGGCCTGACTCAAACCTCCCTGCTTTCTCTTTTGTTCCGCTCCTTCCTGAACCTCAAAAAGCTTTCATATCAAGCAGCAAACGTGGCCCAACAAACCAAAAGAAAGAAACAGAAACAAAGACTGCAGCGACATAGATTTGCCTGCTACGTTGGCTGCGAGGCACAAGGCGGCATCAAACATTTAGCAATAGGTGAGATGCACTTAAAAGAGGCGAACAGTTGTTTGCCGGGGAACATTTTGGCTAGTTTTGTTTGTCTGTATTCGTGCCACTGAGCAAAGGGTGTTTCAAAAAAAAAAGTGGGATTCTTTTGAAAAAGAAACATGCTTTCCTCCCACAGTGGCTTGATTGCTGAAGGCACAGAGGTGGAATGTCATATCCAGTCTATCTCTGAGTTTGCAACACGTGGATCTAAGAATATCCACATGGCATTGAATCAGCATTTTATCGCATCAAGCCACGGTGAAACCAATACTTCCAAAAAGTACTGAAGTATCATTATCAGCCTTATTTAATGGCAACAATAGAGATGAAAGGAAACCAGATGAAAAGTTCACAGCTGCAAACATTTCAATTGCATTGTCGGTGTTTTTTATGCCTATAAGATAAAATAGTTCCATTAATCCAGAAGAGTAAATCAGATGAAGTTATGTCTGTTTTTAGCAGCCTATTATAACTTTGCCATCGTGGAAGACTGAGCCCAGTCAAACCCATCTATGAGCAAAGAGCCTCTGTGGACTCCGGGGCCCCGAAAGGAAAACAACAAAGTATATCTGCTGTGTTTGTGGTAATTTGATTATTAGGAAAATATTAAGATGATGTGCCAAGAAAGCACGATATCAGCTGACATGAAGAGAGCCCGCTTTATTATCTTTTCTTGAGGCCCCGTCTTGTCCTTGTGTT
>CM056824.1:20174082-20364082 GCA_029853015.1 Chelidonichthys spinosus | reverse complement strand
GTCGGCCCTGCCAGCGGCCTCTCCTCCTCCGTCTGTGGGAACGGAGGAGCGGGTCTCCACCATGTGTACATCCCCTCCAAACTGACTCTAAATGAGATAAATAAGTTCAGACTAAATTGGCAGCTCGCGTCCAAAGTGATTATTCTTCCCTTAATGTCTCCTCGTTGGAATGGGAGAAGACTTGGCCTGCGTGGCGAGTACAGCGAGGGTGTGGCACGGCGGTCTTTTTCCAACACAAAGAAAGTGACGAGTGACGGCAGCCAGAGTTAACTTGTCAAGTTTTTTTTTTTTACACGCATGCAAACAGGGAGCCGAGCTCCCCCCGCCGCCGCCGCTGTCCTCTTCAAACAGTTTGTCTCTCGATCCGCACACAGAAACTCGCATTCGCTCCGCGTGAGTCCCAGCGTGGCTCGTCAGCAGAAGGACCCCAGATTGTGCTGGCCGCGCTTTCTGCCTTTTTTCCGTTTTTTTAGGGGGGGGGAACGTGCCTGGAGCCCTCCGTCTCACTAACCTTGGTTTGCCCCCTCTGTTTGTGAATTCCTGCCGCTCCAGTAGGACCACACTGTCCCCAGCAAAATGCTTTTCTGGCAGCGGGGCAGCTGGACCGGCCGGTGGGAAAGTGGAGCAAGAGCTCCGATTGTCTTTCAGGGCAAATAAATAAAGCCTGATTGTAGCCGTTTTCACCTAAAGAGTCATTTAGTGCAGATTGCTTGACAGAAAAAAATTTTTTTTGGAGATCTGGAGCGTGTCTGTTATTTATAACGCGCTGCCAGGTCAAGGGTCACGAACAAGCGACGTTCGATGATGAATAATCTGTCACAGTTTTAGATACACATCGTTACGCTTATCTTATCAGATCAGCAGCACTCGCAGCCTCGCCGTGCGATCCCGCGTCGTGATTGGTGCTCCACGCCGAGCCGAGACTTGAGATTGGCGAACCGAGTCCAAGCGGAGGTCGCGATCGGTGCGTTTGGAAGCCTCGGATTTCATGCTGTGGCGGTGTTTTGTGTCTGCCAACACCCAGACTCTGGAGTGTTTAGCCTTCGCTGCTAGTTCTGCTGTCTGAGGAATTTCACAGGCTTGGGTAATTTTTTCGTTTTGTCTCTCCGTCTCTCACTTTCTTTATCCTCCTTTTCCTCCCTTTCACTCAATTTCGTCGAAAATCATGGTTATTTGTGGTGCAACGACGGATAGTTTGTGGTCTTCGGAGCGGCTGTATTATTCCAGTATTAGGTAGCGAGTCTTTCACCATAATGTTATAAGAGGCTTCCTTGGCTTAAAATATCAGATATCTTAGAATGGTATAAATATTAGTATCCTTTCAGCATTATTCAAGTTTCCATTTCAATAGATTCGGAGCTCTGATAGAACATTGTTTCATTTAAAGGAGAACTGCGCTGATTTAACACAATAAAGTCCATTTTACAGCTAAAGAGAGTCTGAAACACATCGATCGGGTCTGAAGACTACAGATCTGAAAATGAAAAAAAAAGAAATCTGGGGTTGTGGAGTTCAGTTTAGTTATCCTCATTCATCTCATCATTCATCTCAGAGCTATTAGCCACTACTAGCATACCGTAGCCGAGTCAAATTATTGGTGGTTTGCATTGTGGGTCATTTAGACGCCTGGTTTTGACAATAAGGAAGGAATGAAAGAGAAGATCTGTTTGGTTGTGCAGTGTTGATTTAAACGTTATAAACAGTAGGACTCCTCCCAACGAGCGACAGGATAGAATAACATAATTAATACGACATAAGGTGGGAAATAAAGCCCACATTCTCCATCACAGAATTAATCTGCAAAAGAATGTCCTTCCACGTAAAATAGAAAAGGGCCTTATCCATTTATCCTGTATTCATACGCCATTCTGACCGCTAAATACTTCTCTGGTTTCCACCTGGCGCCGCGTACCGACCTTGACGCATCGGTTTGGTTTCAGAAGCAGAACTTCTAGCGTGCCTGATTCTGTTGACTTTTTGGGGATTTATTCATTTTTCCATTGATATTTGTGCCTCTAACATGAGTAGCGAAGTAGGCTACTGTATTATTGTAATGTCTTTTTTGTGAAAAGTCCAGTTAAAAACATCATGAATCAAAGATGTCTTTTAGTTTAATTTCATATCTATATTTGACATCCAGCACCTGTAAGAGCACTCACAAAACCAACCTCTTTAATATTTAGATATTTACATAACATATTTACATCACTCCCTGCCAGGAAATAGTTCCACAAGACAAATGCAGCATTTTAAAATCAGTAGATTTGAAACCTGTTAATCTCACTCAATGATTTTTATGTTTAATTTAGTCAGTTAATGAATTAGTGGAAAAAATGTAAAAAATATGAGTTTGAGTTTCTCAGGATTTGACACTTTTCCCCGATTTATATCATTTTAAAAATGGTTTTAGACACTATATCTGAAAAATAGAATGTCACTTTGATTAAGAACGTATTGTCTTAATAATCAATAATCAATAACACAACCACTAGTTTATTTTCAACCTGTTCACCTGTTTCCCTGCCTGCCTGTCTGTCTGCCCACATCCAAGCCTGTCTATCTGTTTGCTCGACGGTCCACTGTGTCACAGCGCTACTAATGGCCACTGCTGAGCCAGCCACTTTCTAAATGACACCCTCCTCCGCTCAATACAGCTGCCCTGCAGCTCCTTCTCCCTCCAAGCCTCCACCGCTTCCTCTCCTGCACGACGCGGTGGCCTCCCCTCCCTCGCGTGAAAGGAAAAAAAAAAAAAAAAAAAGCAGTTTCTTGTCAATTTTCCCTCGATATTTTCCACCCAACACGCCTCTTGATGAAAAACCTCATCTTGTCCGATGCGCACACGCGCTCATACATCACATTTTACTGGCAGGATGAGTGACTGACAGTTTACGATTGGAGCATCTTCTCCCCACTGTTAGCAGCGGCCTCACCAACAGGATGATTCGCTCATTCATCATTCATCCCCCCCCCTTTCTCTCTCTACCTTTCTTTTAATCTTTTTCTCCCTCTTCACACCACATCCCTTCCCCTCCTTTTAATCATCTTTATCTCGTTCGATGTGTGTGTGTGTGTGTGTGTGTGCGTACGGTGGGTGGCGTAGCACATTTCCTCTATTGTAACAAAGACGTATGGAAGCCAAATTGAGTTTGGCCTTAGTTTGACTACAGCAAACCCTGCCAGACTAAATCCTGGATGAAAACGCACTCGTGATCAAGCCCGTTCTCCAGCCTCTGCATACCCCAGGTGCCACTTGCACTTAATGTAGTTCGACGGACTTTATTGGTTCTCGAAGGAAGCGGCGGTTTCGTACTTTTGTCGTGACCGGATTTTTTGCCTCGACTTTCCTCGGCACTTTTCTGTCCTTGGGACGCAAAACTTCCCCCTCAGAGTTCATTGGTTAATCAGTGGGGGAGGGGGGTGGGGGTGGTCCAGCAACCTAAAAGATGGCGGTGGCAACATTTTGGCACCGGCAGCTCATAACTGGATTGCTGTAATTATTCATTGGGAGAGTGATGCCTTCCAGGGGTTGAAGATTGATTAGGTTTGATATGCGACTCGGTGTAATCTGTCTTTGACCGGGGCTCCTGTCCAAATTGGCAGGAATAACAAAAAAGAGAGGGGTTATTTTTTAAAGAGAGAGGGGGAAACAAGTGGGCAAATGAAGACGGAGGTGGGTGGACAAAAGGAAGATTGAGGCATATCCGGCATCGCGTCTCTTCTGGCAACCCCTGTTGCCGTACACAAACCATCAATCTGCAAACGGCAAACAGCGGGGCAACCATTTTGTTTACAGTTGAGCCTCCCGAGCTAAATAAAGCCATTACAGCCTTTAAATAAAGCACTTCGTATTGTCAGCAGCATTGTGCACTTAATTCAAAGTGTTAGTTTTATATTTCTTTTCTTTTTCTTTTTTTTAACGGCTTGCTTGTTTTGTCAGCCAGACCAACACGATCCTCGGTTGTCTCGTTTCCCGCGACTAAAGTGTGTCTTCAGCTAATCCTCCAGTGTGAGCATGGCAGGACTTAAAAGGCTCTGATTAGGCTGTTGTGTCCCACAGGTTGGCTGGATATAAACTCGTGACACACTCGCGGTGCCCATACGTCCCCCGGAGACCGCTCTTTGTGTTAATTAAAGGAGTCTCAACTGCAATTAGCGGGCTTTACAATGAGCGTGCCCACAGACAGACACACACACACACACACACACACACACACACAGATTGCATTTATGGGCCCACAAACACTCTTCACAGTTAAGTATCACTGTGTCATTGCATTTAGACGTTTGGGTCAGATCGTCTGCCGGCGGTCGCGTTTGAGGACGCCGGAACATGAAAGCCACAATTTAGCCACATGACGGGAAGAATTATGGTTGCTAGAAAGAAAAATATGAATTTGCATCAAGTTCCATTTTTTTTTTTGTGTACTGCTGATGTCTACCTCATTGTTTTAGAGCTAATGTTGCTGGAAAGGAGTCAAATCACCTCACTCCTTAAAGGATAGGCTCCCCCAAATTACAAAATAAAATACAAATATATGATAAATTAAAAAGTATATTGGGATGTAGAGAGTTTTGTTTTTATTTATCCAGGGTGTTAGATAACAACGTAAAGTCGATGTCTACTTTTGGTGTCACATGGGACACGGACTGCAGTCTCCTGTATGAAAGTCCTGTGTTTGTCTGACCCATCCATCACCCTTCACTCCCTCCCTTAGTGGACTTTCTTGCTCGTTACACAAACACTACAACTAGGTCACTAACTCACATTCACCGTATCCGTGATTCGCATGTAAAACGTACAATGGCGACATTTGACTGGGCTGCGGTCACCATTACGTTTCTTTTTTTTCATGGTCGTTTTGCAACGACCTTATGCTTAACATCCCGTATCCTGTGAACCTCAGCTGCGTAACTCTGTTGTAACCCCACAAACCGAGACCGAAGCGTGCTCCTCTCCCCGTTACGCCTGAACACAGAGCCTGGATTCATTGTGTCCAAATGTCCCATCGTCCTGTCTCCTTATGTACCAAATTAGACCGGAGCTGTCCCAGTGTGCTCCAGCCTTGTCTCCAGGAAATCAAGGCCAGGTGGAATTTAAGTGAATGAAGCCCCACTTTGGCACATTCTTGCTGGGGAGATGGTGGCAAGAGCAAGGCCCCCCCTGGAGCTCGTCAGAGGTTGGGAAAGGACACACACACACACACACACAGACACACACACACAGGTGCACATACCTCATCTGCTGATGTTCACACAAGCTCACAGTGGATAGGTGCTGTCAACTCTGTGGCAACGGCGCTTAGCCACTCGGCTCGCGTGTTTACTTATTTATCGGCGTTGATGGCTGCGATGACAGGGCCACTCACTCTCAGAAAAGCCTCCCAGGCTCCGCGACGTCCCTTCAAGCGGTAGCCCCGGTTTGATGACTTTGACGCGAATTAGCGTGTAGCCGAGTTGTCGGGTGCATTCAGGGGGCTAACTGTTCTAATGCGTTTGCCCGCTCCGCTTTTTTTTTTTTTCTTTTCCGAGTGTGTCTTGTGTGTCTCAAAGCGAAGCGAAAGTGTCACTTAATAATTTAGTCGTTGGTTTCGTCCCCCCCTCTCCCCCTCCTCGCCATCCGTCCATCCATTCGCAGGCCTTTATGTCTCGCCTCTGGGAACGCGGCGCCCATTCCCCGCCGCCTCTCAGGGAGTGATAGAACCAGCAGAGACAGGTGACAGAATCCGGCCTGGTGGTGTGTAAGGACAAAGTGGGAACGATTGACTGCGCGAGGAAGAGAGGCCGACAGGGGAGTGAACACAAACGCTCGGAAAACAGACATGAAGTAGAAGGGGCACGGGGCGATTTATGAGTGACTGGAAGATAATGGACGCCGACTACTTTTTTAAAAATCCAAATTATTTTACACAGCAGGTTCATTACGCAGAAACTCACGTCCATTTATGTCATGAATCTGTCTTATTTGTTAAAGCATTGCCACGCAGACACCCGGAATGGAATAAACGCCCATGCCTCACACACACACACACACACACACACACACACACACACACACACACACACACACAGCTGGGTTTCTGGCCTCTGTGCATGCCAGATGTAGACATTTCTTCTTTCCTTTTTTTCTCTCTCTCATCACTGTTTTCAGACTAATAGGTTCTTGTTCTCTGTGGAAGTGGTTCTATGGCGAGAGCAGGAACTCGAAGCCTGCATGCCAAACCTGTGGCTACGCTTGTAATAATCAAATAATGTAACTTGGCCACGTGTAAGAATGTGTGTTAATACGCGAGAGCTTTCAACAAAGTCTCTCAATGCCAGTGGCCTCCTATATACTTTAATATGACTTGATGTTCACTTAACCCCCCCACACACCCCAACCCCGCCCCCCTCCCCCCTCCTTGTAATTGAAACCTGATGGTGGAATAATAATCGTTTCTTCATATTTTTTTTCTTGCTTTCTGCATTCACTAAGCTGATTTTTGCCGGGGCTTTTGGATGGTATTCAATTACAAGAGGGTTTGGAGGAGGGGAGGGGCAACGCGCTGGGCATCGCACTCACAACCTCTTCATGGGCTCACTGGGAACGAGACTAAAATGACTTTTTTTGGTTTGTTGCATGCAGAAGTTTAAAAATATAAAGATATCACTTTTGAAGCTGCACTTCCTACTTCTCTCCTCTTCATACACAGAAAAAAAAAAGATGTGCCGGGAGTGAGAACCGAAACATTATTTCACGATAAATATTCTCTTCCCTCACAAGTCCTAAACCAAAAACATTGTTGCTTGTTTGCGAAGCAGTTTTACGACCACAGGATGATTTGTGAGACATTTATTTGGGAGGTTTGTTTGGCTGGGGAGACACAAGTGTTTGTGTGTTTTCGTGTTTGTCGTGTTGTTAGCGGTTCTGCTCCTTGTCATGTGTGTGCCATAAATAAAAGACTCCCCTGGCTAATGCAACCCACATGTTTTTTTTTTGGTTCCCACCTCCCTCCCAGGATTCAGATGGTACACACGCCTCTCAAGTTTTGTGAGGTCATTGAATTTCTTTTCATTTTTATATCAAAAGCAGTCGTGGACTTCCACGTTACTCACAAAGGCTAATGTGTGATTCCCCTTTACTGGACTACCTCACCACTTAGCAGATGCACAGCTGGTTGCTGACGACCTCTCTCTCCAACATTTGGACAAAGTCATACCCAGACATGAGTATCAGACTGATAAATTAGTAATTTCACATCCCCTATTGGACTAAATACAAGATGACCCTGACCATGAAACAACTCCCCCTTATCCAACATCTGGTTTTGGGAAAAAGGCTCATCCTGTTGGGAAAGATTCACTAATAGAAAGTTTCCCCCAAGATACTATTAGGAGAAACGAGTCCTCATCCTTAAAGACGTTTTCTCTCATAAAAGTGAGGCATGAATAATTGTCGCTTATTTAACAGTCGCATACTCACTCCTCTTAGAAGAAGTCAGAATGATCGTCTCTGGCCGTCTGTTTAAGCTCAGCGTCACATTCTGTGACACCAGTAATTCTTGGCCGCCTGACAGCTGATTTGGTCCAGTTTTTATTGGTCAGGAATTTATTTCCTACGTGGCAACACAACGAGTTATGCAACTCAACACAACCCCGTCTCATAGGAATTACAGCAATGCAGCAAATATGTTTTGAAGGAAACATAATGCCGGCTGGTTTACATTTATATTAGCTGAGAAGAAAAAAAATATTAACAACAAAAATATTGATACTGAATGTGTCACTGACGGTGTGTTTCATCGGTTCTCCATGAAAATACCCGGTCTTGCAATACAATGTCCGCTTGTAGCGACTATGAATAGCTTCTTTTATATATAATATGTGATATTCAGACACTGGTAGCTCTTGGGTGAGGTGAAGGGAAGATAATTCAGGGTATGCGGCGACTTAACTTTGAACCAAAACCACATCTTTCCTAACCTTAACCAAAGTCTTTTTGTTGCCTAAACCAAATCACAGCTGGGACTCAGGATTCAAACGCCAGACCTTTTTTTTTCTGGATGTGAAGTCCTGCTCTTTGTACGCCCGCCAATGACCCAGACCACCTCCCTGCGACCCTTTGAGCAACACATAACTGTGGTGCTTCATTCTCTAAAAAAAAAAATAAAATAAAAAAATTCAGCCTCTGAACAAAACCCCAGCCGCAATTACGCTAGCCGCCACAACGTAACTAGTAAAACCAATTTTGTAATTTAAACTCTAAAAAAACTTCACACAACACATAATACAGCATTAGCCAGCGACCGGCATCCATTAAAAAAAACAACCTTATGTTAGGAATATGGTAGTCCAACAACCCCGACACTATCAAATGTAATTTTCCACAAAAACAAATTGTCTGCTTTTGGGGCCACGATGATAAAAATGTCCTGGTGCTCTATTTCCTGTCAGTATTTTGTCCCATCACAACAACTAGATTTCAAGCAGACGGTCATGAAGATCACCATAACAGCCACTGACCTTCCACCCTCTTTTATCTGGGCCTCAGTGAGAGGAGACAGTGTTTCAGCGAGTGTCAAAGGGAGCAGAAAGCTATAAGAGGTAAAGATCTATTAGTGAGGTCAGAAGAGAGGGGGGAAAAAATCTGAGGGCCGCGAGAGACGAGGAGTAAAAACAGAATAATGAGAGATGGGAAGTTAGCAAAGAGGAGGGAAGGACTTTGTCAATGCTGGGTTGGGTGGAGAGCGGGTTGGTGGTGGTGGGGGTGGGGGGGCTGTACAATAGGGGCGCTGGCAGGGTTGCCACAGCGGCGTTCCGGATGGGCAGGCGGTCTCCTCTCAGGGGGTGAGGGGGGACGTGGGGCTGTCAGGGAGCCTGGCAGGTAGAGACACAACGCCCTGTGACTGGGGGGGAGCACGGGTCAGTGAGAGAGGACAGCAGAGAGGGGATGGAGGCAATGGAGGGGGTGAGGTGGAGGCCTGTCTGATGAGGTGAGAAGGGAGAGAGGAGAAGGGGAGGGAGACACGAGGGAAGTAAATGAGGGTGGAGGAGGAGAAGAGATAGAGATGATTAGAAGAGAATTATCCAAGTGTGAGTGTGGAAGAGCTGTGGAGTTGGAGGAGGGAATGAGAGGCGGAGGAAGCAGAGGGATGTGCTCAGTGCGCTCCAGCATATATACGCATCCGCCAGCCCAGCCGATAGACAAGCGATGGAACTTAATCTCTCTGGTGGGATCTAGAAAGTCCAGTTACAGAACTCAAGCAATTCAGAGACGCACTAAAGAGCTTGTATCGTCAGTGTATTTAGGGTTTAAGTTACACTTTGTACAATTTTTGCTGCAAAACCTGGCGGGAAAATCAGTTTGATATCTGTTTGATAGCGGAGAGGTCCCCGAAGGTTTTTGGTGAGTCAAGGTCAATTTCAGGAGTCTATGATGGATGGGCTGACGATATGCAAAAAAGAAAATTCGCTCAGGAAATCAAAAAAGTCCAAAATATCTTTGGTGGTGTTTTTGTGTACTTTGAGTACTGCTCAAATAATAAAGTGCAGCCACGTTGGTGTGTGTAGAAGATGCACATGCAGTTTAAATTGGAGTTACAGAGAGCCCGTTGTCTTATTGTTATAACCTACTTAAATATGTGTGTGTGTGTGTGTGTGTGTGTGTAGTGGGGTGAATGTGAAGTGCAGAAAAGGTAAGTTAAGGAAGGCCGACAGGTTGCTGTAGGACATGCTGTAATTTGGTGAGAAGAACAATGATCGCCGCAGCTCAGACCTGCAGGGTCAGAGGTCCAGATGTGTACTGGATGTGTGTGTGTGTGTGTCTATACAGAGTGTGTGTGTGTGTGTGTGTGTGTGCTGATAAAACTTTAGTTTTGTCTCCTGACCTCAGGAGCGGCGTCTTCACTTCACGAAACCAGCGGCGGAGCCCTTGGGTCACGGATTTCTGAATAGGCGTTTTTGCAGATTGCGCCCCCAGCCATTAACTTTCATGACAACAAATACAGTTAATAACTCATAAAGCTCATAGACAACACTCCTCCGGTGTTTTCTTTTCTCCCGTTTGTTTTTTTTTCTCTCCCCCCACAAAGGTGCAATTATGAGCGGAGGCCAGATTGCAGTGATCTGTGACATAGACAATCATGTGGCTCTCTATCGTCTCTCTCAGACCTTTCGGTGCCCTTGACTGTGTCTCTCTCTCTTTCTCTCTCTCCGCCGTTATCACAAGTGGAGGGCTGTTCCCGTTGGTGTCATATGATGTCTTGTGGCCCTTCAGTGGAAGCAGAACAGTGACAGTTCTATCCCTTTGCCATCTGATCGACACGCCATTCCTTGTCACATGCAAGCTGTGAACTCTGGAAGTTTCTACGGCTGAGGCAACCCAAAGTGAACCAGTGTTCTCTCTCTCTCTCTCTGTCTGTTTCTTTTCTCTCTCTCTCTCTTTTCGAGAAGGCCTCCTTCTCAGCAAAGAGACACTCATCAAGCCTTCTTTTCTCTTCCGGGCCTTAATCATTTGTTTCTGCAGCACATAATCACCATCACTGCACGTATTATGTTGTTCCACTTCCCTCTCTGTCTGCTCTCTGCGTCTGTCCTCTATTTGCCCTTGGTTTAGTGCGTAAAAGGCCAATTTGAGTTCAATTGTGATTTCATGCCATGAAAGATTAACCAACAAGCCCCCCTCGCCTGTAAACGAAGGAAGAAAGGAGAAAACAGAAAAACACAAAAGGAAGACGAGTGTCTTAATGATGACTTTTTGATGATGTCTGTTTCATACTCACTATTATTTGCTCTAACTGACCAGAGGTTCTTTACCTCTCAACACTTAGGAGCGTGTTTAAAGGTCTATTTGACCCATTATGTACGTCTTTGTTGAACAAACAGGTGGCACGGAAAGGTGAAGTGGATTTAATAAGTGATGGCGATGCCCTGTGAAATACACTGTACTTTAGGGTCAAGAAGTGAAGAATCTTTTTCCCGACAACGATGAATTTTAGTAAATGGAGGTTCAACGACGGCAAAACTATTTCACAAATCTGTTTACAAACTCTCATACAACTCGTTTCCGAGTCTCGTTTCTCCAGCTGTGTCCTCGGTACATCCCCAAACAAAATCCCACTATTTCAATCTCATGCAGAATTCAAGGAAACACGTGGTAGCAAAAAAATATTATATAACATTATGATACGCCACCGTAAAAGGTTTTATGTATAAAGTTAAGAATCAGTGTTTAAAGGATTATTAGCACACATTTTATCATACAGTTAGATTTTAAACCAAGTTTGCGGTCTGTTTGCCGAATAAAAACAGTATAAATTACTTCAAAATTAAAGTTAGAACAGGAGAATACAAAGAAAAGAAGAAGTAACTGAATATGTATCACAATAATGAACTGATATAACAAACTACTGTCAAAGGACATCTTAGAATATGACTCATAATGTTTACCATGAATTCTTACTGATATTCTTTCACAAAGAAAAGACTGTTGGTCATTTCAGAAAGAGATTCTTTTAAAAACAAACATTTTAAAAAGCATTAAAATATTTTTTTTAAAAATCTGTGGTGATCCAATAAGTTATAGATCCTTTTCGGACATTATGACAGTTTTTTGGCCCCCTAAAAAGGAAATATATTTTTCTTTTTTTTTTGTCTTGTGAATATTTGGATGAACGTGTTGTGTGTTTATAACAAAATCAAATCCAATAAACGGACTTAAAGTTGAAACAGCTCCCTCTTTTTAACATTTATATTCTCTTTAAAGGCGTGGACTAATGACACCCCCCATTAGCGTTTCACGGACGGGGGTAACTTACACATCGACATAACATATTCTCACAATTCTGAATGCGTAAATTGAGGCTTCGGTCTGTAACTCTTCAGTCTTGACAAACCCCCGTGTGACTGCTGGGATTGTGGGATTGCGCCCCCAGACTGAGCGTGAGTCGCTGGGGGAATAAGGATGCCGTGGCAGAGCTTTAACCTCATGCACGCACTTATATTGATCCACACAAGCCTCAGTGACTGTTGCTACAGAACGGGCTTCAGTCTGTCACACCGTTGTTCGCCAGCTGCTGAGGAGACCTACAGCACATCAGCATCCAACCCACAGCCACCGCCACCAACCCTGACCTCCCCTTCCATCTCTCTCCCCGGCCCCCTTTTTCCCTCCTTCTCTACCTCACTTTTCCTCTAATGAGTTGCAACACTGATAACGAGCCTGATGATCTTCCATTGATTCGGCTATCACTTGCTTGTCTGGTAATTGATCCGTAGCTGAGCCTCTAGTTAATTATATGGGCTTCGACATGGACCCCTGCCCCGGGGGGAATTCTCAAGTCCTGCACAATAATAGTTTTAATAAAGGAGCCTGTGAATCTCCTGCATCCCTTTTTTTCACCTCTCTTCCTGCTTCCCGGCATGTTTCATCTCTCTATTTCCTCCTTCCTCTCGATTCCCTCTTAAATATTTATTTTTTTTACTTATGTGTCTCCTTCTCGTTTCCTCTGTCATCACGGCCATTACGGTCAGCAGAGGGAAGGGAAAGAAAAAGAGGGAGACTGAGCAGTATTGGCAGAGTCCACTCCTCCCTCCCACAAATAACAGCCATTAACCAGCCAGGTCAGAAGCTGAGCCACCAGCTTGACTTGAAACACTGAGTGCCACTCGAAGAAAAGAAAAGAAAACTCACAGACTTGCACATTTACAGACGAGAGGGAGGAAGCGGGAGACGGAAGAGAAGCACGAGCTAGGAAGAAAAAAAAAAAAGGAGCCTCTGCCGCTAAATTGCCACTTAATATAATTAGCCCAAGTCTCATGCATTACCTTTTCAATAAGTTGTTAAGAGCCGAGAGTGCGGCGCACGGACAGGAGGTGACACGTTACGCCTTTTATGACAAGTCTGCGTTGTGGCGTCTGATGAGGAACGGGCCAAAAGCAGAGGGAGGAGATGTAGGCAGGGAGGGAAGATGAAAATTGAGCTTGAGACAAAGAAACAAATTGCACATTTTTTTCCCCAAAGTGAGACGTCGCACACTGTATACTTTTCTCTCAGAACTTCCCGGGAACATAACTGTACCGGTGTGATAATCCCAGCAAAGGTTAACAGCATGCTGCCATTAGTGCATCGCACAAAAGGCTTTTAACAGCGAACCAAGCACCTGTCTGCAGCAATTTACCACCAAATCTGAAGTGACTTAATATACCAGAAGCCATTTAATGTAGCCGGGGAGAGAAGTTCTCCCTCTGTCGCTCTCTCTTTTGTTCCTCGGCGGCGGAGAGATCACAGTGACATCTCCCTCTCGCCGTGGACCGAAGCACCTGGTCTGTCATTTCTCTAATGATGGTGGGGTGAAAAGACGAGGGTGGAGCAGAGATTTAAAGGGTAGAGGAAGAGGGAAGGAGGTGTGTGTGGTGTGTGTGTGGGGGGGGGGGGGTGTCTTCATTGTTTGAGATGTGTCCTATGCTGTGTCAAAGGAAGCGTAGATTTCCTTCCTCCTTTTCTTTTTTTTCTTTTAGTTTTATCCTCCTGTGTGTCTTTTTCTCCATGTCTGCCTCCCTTTACTCCTCCATCCCTCATTTTATTCCCTTACCTTTGCTGCTGTGGGGACCAATTTGGCTAAAATGGAACCTCTTCCTCATTTTTTTCTTAATTAAAATCTGAGAGCCTCTGTGGGGGGGTGGGGGGTGGGGGGCTTCCTGTGAGTGTGTGTGTGTGTGTGTGTGTGTGTGTGTGTGTCCGTGTTCGCATGCATGCTGGTGGCAGGTTGCCTGCGTTCCATTAGTCTTTCATTAGAGTCGGAGAAAATCAAACAAAGGCACCAGATTTATAACAAGTCTATTGATATTTCCTTGTTTATATTTGTTTATCGTTTGTGTATTTTATGTTGTTGTATTTTTTTTTTTTTTTTTTGCCACCCTACACAGTCATTTTTTAGCAGCAATTAAAACCACCTTCTGGAGAATGCAATAGTGCGTTTTCAAAAATGTAAAACAAAGAAACAAATACTTGATAACGATCTGAAACGGTGATGCTTTTATTTAAGTTTTATTTTCCAAGGTAAAATGCTCTTTGCGCGCGCGCGCGCGCGAGTGTGTGTGTGTGTGTGTGTGTGTGTGTGTGTGTCGTGTGCGTGTGTATGTGTCGGGATGATCCCACGGGGGAAGTAAGTTGCTCTGAGACGTGCCGGCCGCTCGCAGCGCAAATGGTAATAAGCCGAGGGGACAAACGCTCCCCCTTCCTGCTCTACGATGGCGCTCGCCCCCACCTTCCTCCCCCCAGCAGAGGAGGGGCGTGCGTGCGTGCGTGTGCGCGCGCGTGGAGCTCCGAGTGTGTGTGTTAGAGACCGTGCAGCGCGATGTCATTGAGCATCTCAGAGTGGAGCGGCACAGTTGACTCAGTTGAGCCTGCATCGGTCCGAAAGACACACACTCGCGCGCGCACACACACTCACTCGCGCGCACTCACTCACTCGCTCGCTAGCTAGCTACGCTCGCTCGCTCGCTCGCCCTCACATGCTCTCGCTCTCCTCTCGCGCGCACATACATAGGCGCTCAGTTCAGTTCCTCAGCGGCTGCAGCGGAGTACAGAGGAGTCAGAGAGAGAGAGAGAGAGAGAGAGAGAGAGAGAGAGAGGACAGGCGGCACGGACGTCGAGAGAGGGACACAATCTCAGAGAGAGAGAGAGAGTGAGCGAGAGAGAGAGAGAGAAAGAGAGAGAGGAGCGGGAGGCAGGGAGAGCTGGATAGCTGGTGGCTCACTCCCACACCTCATCTTCACTTTGCTGGGACAGACACAGAATTGATGGTAAGAGACATTCGTGCATTTTCTGGACTTCAGCTTTACGCGCCTTTCAGGGGACTTTTGGGGTATTTAACAGATTTGTTTGTTTACTTTTTTTAACACCGATTTTGCTTGAAATTGTTTATTAATGTTTCAAATATAGTTGCCTTTTTTTCTGATGTTTTTGATTAAGACTGCCGTATACATTTTATATTTAAGACTCACTTTTTTATGGATAGCAGAGATGTGGTTTTTTCCTTGTTATGCATGTGTTCAGTGTTGCTTGTGCAGCTGTTCAACTTTTTCTCCTTACTTTAAAAAGAAAATACGTGTCTTTAATATCGGAGCTCTGCATGTGTGAATGTGCGCATGCATGCAGGTAAAAGTGTTTCAGTGTGTGTGTGTGTGTGTGTGTGTGTGTGTGTGTGTGTGTTGTTTGCGTGGAAGTGCGTCCATGTCCAAGTACAAAGTGACTGACAGATGGATTAAAGCAAAAACGGAGGCCACGGTCAACATCATGCATCCCCCCCCCCCCCCCCCCCACACACACACACACACATTTCCCTTTTCCTTTTACTCCACTCTTGCTCACCTTCTCATCACCCCCCCCCCCCCACACACACACACACACACACAAACACACGCACACACCTCCATCCTTCACCTCATCCTCCCTCTCCTCCGTGCTCCGATCCCGTCCTGTCCAACACGAGGCCCCCGAGGAAATTCACTGCGAGCCATCTTCTCTCCCTCTTACTTCTTGAGAATTTACTCCACACACACACACACACACACACACACACACACACACACACTCCTCCGCCACCACAGCGGCCAAGAAACACACATACACACACACACTCCCTCAACTCCCCTCTCACTGTTATCCTCCTCGAGCAGCAGGACCGGCACAAGACGAGAAAAAAAGAGGCAACACGACCCCAAAAGAACCCACCTTCACTGACTTTTTCTCTCTCTCTCTCTCTCTCCCCTTCTCTCCTCCTTCACACCCCCCCCCCCCCCCCTCTCTCCCTCTCTCCCTCTCTCTGTCTAAGTCCAAGGAGGCAGAGTTGGATGTGAGAGGCAGTGAGTGCGACGACACGGTCCCACAAGAGCCCAGCACAGACCCGGAGCCGCCCAGGCCACCGCCAGCTAAGGCTAACGGACCCACCGGCACCGCTGGCGTTTGCACGAGCATCCCCTCCAGTAGCCACAGTAGCAGCAGCAGCAGCGGCGGCGGCGGCGGCGGCAGAAGTGGTCTGGGTGGCATTAGCATCGTTAGCAGCAGCGCTGAGGGAGCAGGCGAAAGCTCCATGCAGTTCAGCACCAGACCGCCTAGTGCTGAGCAGCCGGGCTTCATGGGGACATGGCAGCAGCAGGGCACTGACAGCAACCTCCTCTACAGAATGTCCCAGCAGGTACGTGAGGTCAACCTCAGCCCGCCGTCCTCTCCATCTCCCCCTCGCTCACTCGCTCCACGCTACCGGCCGAGGAGCACAACTTTTATTCTCTCGGTGTGTGTGCGACCAGAACGCTGGCTGGTTCTTACTGCTTCTTGGTCTGAGTGGAGGAGCGTGTGTGGAAGCGTGTCACTAGGTGTGTGTGTGTGATCTGGGGGGAGGGGGGTTCGTGCGTAATGTTTTGGTTATTTAATATTACGCATTTATTTTGGGCAACTTTGGGACTACATCAGATTTGACGTTGTGTGTATAAATGTTGTTATGTTGTTGTTTCAAACACACCATGCCTGGCAGTGTTTTCATTCATGCATCCTAGAGTGTGTTGCTTTTCATTTTACTCATGCAATGCAAGAGGCTTTTTAAAGGCCCTTAAAATAACTTTAAAAAATAGCATATTTTGTGTATTTGTGAAAACAAATGCAAAAATGTGCACAGCAGGCCATATTTCATTTATTTCGCCGTCGGATGGATTATCCCTTGTCCGGATTCCTCACATACATGCTTAAGTCGCACGTAATTGGTGTGTGATCGGTGTGGAGTTTAAAAAGCAAGCAATGGCAGTGTTTTGGTAACCTCAGTGCCGATAAAGACTCGGGAAGGGGCTCCCCTCTGGGACCGGCTAATTGACTTCATGTGGCCGATGCAGGAAGCCCCTCGCGCGGCTACAGAACAGCAGAGGAGTCGTGAATGGAAAACAGGCTCCGGGAAAAAGTCGCGATGATAACGGAGAGTCCCACATTTCTCGCTTGTTATCGTGGCTGTTACGCGGAATTTCTCTCTGGAAGCTTTTATTTTTTAAACAACTTCTTTTCAAGCAGCCAAGTTAGAAGGAGAGAGTTATTTTTTTTTTTGGAGGGGGGGGGGGATTTTTTGTGGGATAAGCGTCAGATAAGGAGAGAAGGGAAGAGGAGTTTTTTTGTGCGAGTGTGTTTCGTGCGTCCGTTCGCGCGTGCACGTGTGTGTGTGTGTGTGTGTGGGGGGGGGGAGACAGCGGAGATAGATGGTTGTTAGGTCGCACTTAATCATAGCGGGACCTGCAGGCTCTCCGTACCATGCGCGCGCTGTTACGCGCTCAGATCACAGCGGCTCTTGCGCAACAGCCGCGGCTCCGTGTTGTAGAAACTTATCCTGTCACCTTGACGCTATTTACAGCCCCGAGTTTAGGGATCCCTTTTTTTAATGCGATCCCAGAGGAGTGTAATCATGAAGGTGGAACTAAAACATCCCCCGTGTGAGTTAAAGAATATCACATTTCTGAAAGCATCGTTTCCCAGATAATATTCTCCATTTGTTTACGAAATTAAACCCCCTTTTTCTGCAGCCTGATGTCAAACACGAGCTTGATTTAAATCAATTGCATCCCTCCGTTTTTTCCCTTGAAAACACAGATTTTTCTTCAATCTCCGCACAGAAACGATCGTGCGAACTTATGAGAAGATACAGAGAGCTCCTCTTCTCTCCTCCTCTCCCGGTGTGAAGCAGGTGGATGGGGGGGCCCCTGCGCTCAGCATCTGCTGGGAGCCCACGTTTGCATCCCCAATCCTTTTTACAAATGCGCACCGTTGTTTCAATATAATCAGCCGAGGGACTCGCTGTTATTTATCCTTCCTCGCACCATTTAGAAGACATCTTCCCATGTTTAGTAGGCATGACATAAATCCTCCGAAGGAAGCCCGTTCCTTGACAGACTCGCCTTCTTGGAATCTAACCGATAATGACTTTGTGTTTGCCGAGGCTGGCGCACCCTGGGGTGTTCCGAGGAGTGGGATACGTCAGGGGCTTGTGTTTAAAAAGAAAAAGAAGAGAAGAAGCTCTCTCCCTTAAAGATCAACTAGGTGACACGAGGGATGCGGTGTTTTGCCGCGGTTAGGCCAAATTATATTTCCTGTGTGATCGATGGAGACGCGAGCAGCTGTGCGCGGTGCGTTCAGGACAGACGCGGCACCAGCGAGCCACCCAAATACCCGGCGATGCTTCCCACATTCCTTAAAACACACACACATACGCGCGCGCGCGCCCACAAGCACACACGCGCACACGAGGCAAGAGAAAATAGCACTAACAGGAATGCACGTGTGGTCTTGTCACGATTGAAGTGACGTCAATAAGGTCGTGGTTTACGGCAGGTGTCTGATCACCTCGGTGCATAAACATCAGCGATCGATGGAAGTAAAGCAGATATTTGTATTATTATTATTATTCCCTTGTCTTCGAGGTGTTTTATAACACAATCAAGCCCCCCCCCCTCCAAAAAAATAAATAAATCAGCACCTGTCTCCTTCAGCGTAAACAAAATAACTTCCCAAAATAGATGTCAATACGAGATCGAACGTCATCTCAGAATTGCTTGCTTTCCCTTTTGATTGATTCCTGCATTGAAGGCATTTTCCTCTATTTGATATTTCGGCTGTAATTGTGAGTTATTTCAAATTGAATAAATTAGTCTATTTCCATATTCACACGGATGTTTTCAAGACAATGAAACATTTCCCTCCAGAATATTTGGCCAGAGGGGATCCTGTTACAAATTGGAGAAACAGATGAATAATAAAGGTGAATTAAATCATTTTTCTTATGTTTTATTAAGTTTGGGGCGTTAAGATTGCATATTGATAACCTATCTGCATGCAATCGCTTTTTATTATTACGTGTTGCTCTAAACTAACGAAATTAACAACAGTGGCGACTATGAGACAGGACTGCGAGCCAATAATTTACACCTTTCATAACAGGCCTTAATAGGCTTTTAATCTTTTCTTCTTCTTCTCTCAGCCACATAGCAGAAGATGTACAACCTGCATAATCCACGCGAGTGTCAACAGGAAACAACACGAACAGCATGCAATTTAAATTAAATCAATGAAATGGATTCGATAAATACTGCCTATTTTCTCAGCTTCCCAGTGTTCAGGAATTGGCGCACATTTTTTTTTTTTTTTTTTTTTTTATAAAACATTACAAGAGGGAACTTTCGTAATTGTTATTTTATGGAGAGGAGCAAAAATACGAACATTATTTAGGAGTCGAATTATTTTCCCGAGGAGTGCTAATATTTGGAGCCCTAATTGACCCGCTGCTGTACATGCGTGGCTATGAATATCGACCCCTTTGCGCGTTAAAAACCCCGCAGTTAAGTGATACCACGAGCCTAATTGGTTCATCAGGGATAATTCCCCCACAATGCAGCAGCCGGAGGCCGCGTCTCTTTTTGAATGTATTATTTTCCGTCTTCTCTTCGAGTCGGGAGCGACGTGGGAACGAGTCGAGGATTAGAAGGAGCTCGCAAAAAAAGAAAAACGGTGCCTTAACCTCCACCTGAGGATCTGTTGCTGCCACCCAAGCTCACAGCAGAGAGGGAGAGAGGGAGGGAGAGGGGGAGAAGAAGGAAAGCAGGGTATGTCTTCCATCTCGAAGTCTCTCTAAAACAGCCTTTTCCTTTTCTTTTTACAAGGGTGCTGTAGCGCGGCTTCCTTTGAAGTGCGACAGGTCGACTATGGGCCGAGACCTGGACGAGGTACTGCTTCTGTCTTCTCCATCTCACACGGGGCTCTTGTATCCACACAACGTGGGAATAAGAAGCATGAATAAATACAGCATTTTACATCGTAATATTAATATTATAACATACAAAATAATAAGAAAAAAAATCAGATTTAAAAAAAAATGTTTTTGGATTCTTTAAATCTCACATGGATTAGGCCACTTCCTAAAAAATACTGCGTTATTGTTCTTTCCCTTACATCATGCACCTTAAAATGTAAGAGCCACTATAATAAACTTCAACTAAAAAAACTCAAAAGGATTGGAATAAAATCAATATTTAAATATATTTTTAATCAGTAAATTCTCCCCCCACCATAATAAAAATAAAAACTGCTGTCATGTAGTTCAAATGCCTATTTTTTAAAGATTAGATAATCAAATTGTGGCGATCATATGATGTTAGCAGTAAGGGTTATTTCAGGAAGATAAAAATCCACCTTAAATATGCTCTGAATTTCTAGTCTGCCTTCATTTCTTCCATCTTTCTGCAACATTTTCTGTTGTTTTTCATGGCGTGTTTCATGTTAAAAAAAATTTGTTTGGATCAATTTTACAATAAATTTTATTATGGCGTTAATGCAGTGCAGCCTATACAACCCTGTGTGTGTGTGTGTGTGTGTGTTAAACCTCTGCATGCAGGCTCTCAGGACACGATGACAGATGTATTAGTGGAATAACATGTTCTGCTTTGTTTTGTCTGACTGAAGAAATGAGGTTGATATTATCCTCTTCAGTGCAGATCACAGAACGCGCTAATCTGCCTATTAACACACTGATACGCTTACAGTGGTGGAGTGTGTGTGGTTGTGTGTGTGTGTGTGCGTGTGCACCAGTTGTTTTACGCAGTAGGGTACCCGGGTGTTGCACGTTGCATATGTGGTGCATATGCATTGCTTCTTGCCTTTGCATGGGACTGGGAGGCAGTGATTTGATGCATATGTGTAGAATGATCCAGTCGGTGAACGAGTGTGTGTGTGTGTGTGTGTGTGTGTGTGTGTGTGTGTCGCGTTACACTCCACTGTTATTATTTCCATGTCTGTCTTTGATGGGTCGTTGCACACAGAGCATATGGATGCCTATACGTGCATGTATCTGGTGTCAAGTGTGCATGTGTGTGCTCTGACGCTGAAGTGTGTGTGTGTGTGTGTGTGTGTGTGTGTGTGTGTGTGCGTGTGTGTGTGCGTGTTCGGCGTTTGTGTCTGTGCTTTTGCCATTTATTTTTCTGAGTGGGTGGCTAAATACTCATATGCCAGTTGTGTGTGCATGCAGGAGAGAGAGAGTGTGTGTGTGTGCGTGTGTGTGTCCTCTCCCTCTAAGTGTGTGTGTGTGTGTTTCTGTGTGTTGGCTCTGGTTCCATGTGTGTGTGGGTGCGAGGTGAAGTGTCTCTTGGCTGGCCTTGGCTGGAGAGCTGGAGGAGAGCAGAGGTGAAAGAGGAGATTTGCAGAAAAGACACGCACCACTTCCCCCATTACTACTTTTTCTTTTCCTTTTTCTTCTACTACGTCTCTGTTTCTCGCTGCCTCTTCTTCTCCTTCTCCTCTCACTCGCTTTTCCTTCCTCCTTCTTATTCCCCACACCTCACACTTTTTTCTACTCCACTATTTCCTACCTAAAACTCTCCATCACCAGTCCTCCACGTAGGAAATCTGTTTTTGTTTAGAAAGGGCTCCTGACATTGAACCTGTGAAACAAAGCTGTATGTCGGGCACTAGGATTACCTCTGACACTGCGGCCGAAGAAGCACAGCGTTTTCCTCCATGAGAGGAAGTGGCGGGGTGTGCCCTCTCAATCAGCCTGATTGGAGAAAGTATAAAGCTACTCCTTCACCTACCCAGCACCTGTCCCTCACTGGGAAGCTGCTCTCTCGTACTGATTAATGCAATTATTGCAATACTGGCTTTTATTTTTGTGGGCCCAGATAAGGAAAAAGAAAGAGGCCACTGTGGCATCCAGTCAGCGGGCATCTCTCTCTCTGTCTTTGTACATATGCAACAATGATGATGAGTGATGTGAGTGTTTCCTGAAGGCAGTATTATATCTGCAAGAGAGAGCACAGCAAAGGGAGAGGGAGATTGAGTGGGAAGGTGGCTGAGGTTACTTGTATGTTTACTGTGTGTGTGTGTGTGTGTGTGTGTGTGTGTGTACTATTAAGAAGCCATCTAGTTTGATGGAGTAGAAGGATGTACAAGGTCCCATTCATGCTGTGGTCCCCACTATATTTACGCAGGCACCAACCAGGGAGATATGACGTTCGCAACATTTTTACTTTTAACTTGTTACAACTGGCTTTTTTTTTTGCTTGCATCACCAAGCGTGTGCTTTCATTTTTGTTGGAATCCGATCGTACATTAATATAATTATTTCCCCCTGTTATGAAATTTCGTAAACATTTTTTTCCATGTCGACAGTATATGTTTATGTGGATAAAAATCAATACCCATGATTTTAATTCCATCACTTTTTTTCTTTGGTTTTATCGAGGGAATCCGTCAATACGACTCCTCCTGCGGTTACCTCCGTTCTCCTTTCTGTGCCTCGCCATCTCTTAGCCTTTTTTAAAATAAAATTCAATTTTTTGTTTTTTTTTTCTTTATAGTATATGCATTGATCTTGAATTTTTTATTTTTTTTTTCAAAATCTGCCTCGCTCATGGCCATGATCATGTGTGTCCCGGGTCATGCAGTAACCTCAGTAGCCGTGCAGCAATGCCCTGCAGGACCAGCGTTATGGGTAAGCACCGACCCTGACTCTGTGTGCGAGACCCGGGGCACCCGGCGATCAATAAGCATCATGTGAGCATCACTCACGGGTTCTATGTCAGCTGTTTCCTGTTTTTTTTTTCTTCTTTCTTTCTAAGGAGACGGACGCCTCACCACTGTGGTTGATGCCTGAATAATGGGGGAGGATATAGAATGTAGAGACACTATCGTAGAAAGCCAAAAGGCTTTCTTTATCATATGTCTGGCAGGGCGGCGTGCTGTGTGTTTTGTGTGTGTGCGTGTGTGTGTGAGAGCTCAGGAGAACGATAGTGATGCGAAGCCATCTGCTCTGCTCGTATCGGAGGGCCGAGTGGTGGATTTTACTACAGCTGAGTCTTTCCAGGGACTTCTGTTAGTCCTGCGTGGGCATGTGCATGTAGAAGTAAAAGAAATACAATGTTGTTGTTCTTTATTTACTGTCGTTATGTGAGTTGTTTTCTACATAATAATCAATAATGTGAATAGAAATATCAACGTGTAACATAAAGCAGATTCATGCGCGGGTTTTTGGTTGTTAATATAGTGCTGAGTTCAGTATGTATATGGGGTACTTTCACTGCACTGAGAGCATTATATTTAAAATTACAAAGAAATTTATAGCAATTGTATGGAAAAGTGCTTTTTTTTTTTTGCAGATGTATTGGATTTATTTTAGTCTGATCGACAAAAAAAAAGAAGAAAATATACATTTTCCCCCGCTACTATTTTTTTCATTTTCCCACTGAGCATCTTATCTATATATGTTCCCCTCTTTAATGTTTTTACATTTCCTCTGTCAGACAGAAGGCTGCTGGTTATTTGTCTTTGGCTAGTTTCCTGCAGTGGGGAGAAGTCACCGGTGTGAAAAGGAAGTGTGTGTTTGAAGGGGCCAGTCGCTCAGGATGTCACCACCCCGCCACTGGGTAATGAGGGGGACATTAGCACAGGGCCAGGCCGACAAAACACACACACACACACACACACACACACACACACACACGCACACACACACTGACACGACAGGAATGCAGCAGCTGTCACCAAGGTCCAGGCAGTTGTGAAAGGGTTGAAATATAATTGTGTCCTCTGTGTGTGTGTGTGTGTGAGTGTGAAGTGGCAGTACCAGGGGTCACGGGGGTGTTGAGAGCTGGGAGGGGCGCACGTTGGCTTTGGTGACCCCGAGATCGCCACCGGCGGAGAGGATGATCGCCCATGTTGACTTGAGTGAAAAGAGAAGGAGCGAAGAGTTGGAGGAAACACATATAAATTGCTGTAGTATTTTAAGACGCCACCATATGGCAGAGACATTGTTGTGAGAGGGTTTCCCGTCCTGGATCCAGAGGAAGGTGACACGAGGTGTGACCTGTGCTAAGTGACAGGAACTTGGGCATACTTTCACCACGGCTTCTCCCTTTTCCTGTTATTCCTCAAACTCCTGTTATTTTGTTTTCCTTGGAGCCGCGCCAACGCAGCGGGCAAAATCGACAGCCTACTATTTTTACATCCGTCTTAAGGACCCCTGTCTGCTCGCGCCGCCTGCCAATTTGCCCCATCAGCAGTGGCAGCGAAGAAGAGCTCTCAAGGCACCGAGCCTTTCATTTCTCTGCTGGCGGTGTGGCTAATGCTGTCACTGTTATTTGAAAAAGCACTCAGGGTTTGAATTGCTATTATTATTGTTAAAACCATCATCATCATCATCATCATCAGGCTCATTTATGGTTATGGATAATTATGGTAATTTTGTTCCGGGCTCACAGTTGACTCGGCCTCTTTCCCCCCCGCTACTCCGACGCGTACTGTCGAATGTGTTTGTTTGGACTGGACATTTTTCGATGTGCTGGCAAATTACTAAAGTTGTTGTGCAAAAGAAAAATGTTGTTTTTTTTTAGCAAGTAACAGTGATTTTACGTGTCGGCAGTTCAAATGTGAGGTGCGGAGAACGTACGTGTGCACGCGGGCGGAAATAAATATGTTACATCTCTTAATGCATAGGTTGAACTCTGTGGCTTGTGTGTGTGTGAGGGCGAGTGAGCGAGCGAGAGAGAGGCTTTCCTCCCACCCCCCTATTTTTCTGTTTCATTTCTTTCTCCCAGTGTTTTTTGTTCCTATGTTTTATTCTCCGTCTATCTCTGCGCTCTGTTCTGTCTCCAGCTTACCATGGAGATTTGATTGCTAGAGGCCCAGGGAGGATTTTAGGGAGGCTCTGGAGAAGGGAGGCTAGTGGTACAGGCTGTGGTAGGCTTGTAGCCAACGTACACACACACACACACACACACACACGACATTCAGTCCAACAGGCTCGTATACCTGCTTTCATACACTCCCATTATGTCTTTTCTTTATACGTCTTTACGTGTAAATTGCTTCCTACCCATGTTGTCATTTTAACCCACTGAAAAAAAACTCGAGTCTAAACTCATTAGCTACTTTTTTTTTTTTTTTGTGAGCAAAGTGTTAAAGCAACATGTGTAAGCGTTTGCTTGTGCTCTCTGCTGACTTTGTAAAGATGTTTGCGCTGTTGGATTAATAACATTTAATGGCCACTGTTAAATGCAGCTGCCTTGGCATCCCACAGCTTGTGTTTTTCTGGCAAACTGAGACTCTGGGTGGCTTTTTTGTTTTTGTTGAGTGTGTGTGTGTGTGTGTGTGTATATATAGATATACGCAGTGTAATGAAATACCTCAGTGTGAGTGTGTGTGTGTGTGTGTGTGTGTGTGTGTGGGCTGGGATCGGAGAGGCATAGTGTCGTGCTGTCACTGAGGATACCTGTCCACTCCGCATGTGAGCAGCGTTGTGCTTCACTTTCTAACAATCTATAATGTCAGTTAAGTCACAAATGATCCAATTAGCCTACTGTGATACACATCAATTGGTCTGACCCCGTCTCCCCGGGCAACCGGCCAGGGGTTGGAGGCTACCATGCGTGACCTTTGGCACCACGCATTGTTGGCCCGCTCACCTCTTGTGACATTTCATTGTGCGATTGAATCGACGGGCTTCAGTCTTTCAGAACGGGGACAAAGTGAGAATTCTTGTAAAGAAACAAAAAAAAGCTCTGTTTTAAAATATGCATTTTGTGTTGTTGACACACACACCTATGCTCTCGGACACACACACACACACACAACATGTATATGCTTGCTTCCTCTATGTTGATGTTTTCCCTGCAAATGGTCTGAGCTGCTTCTCCCTTTGTCGGGAAACGCACTCAGCGATAAGTGCTTTGTTGGAGCACCGTCCGCTGCATGATGTGTGTGACTCTGACTGGCATTTAATATTTCATGGCATTTAATCCATTTGATATGTTTCCTCAAAATACAAAAAAAAAAAAAAAAAAAAATCTGGAGCTTTTGTTTCTTTTATCCAGGCCATTATTCTGCAGGCTTGTTGATCAGTTTAGATTTGTAAAGGATGGCAACGAGGCAATTATCACCCGGATTTACTGCTATTTTTCTGCACGGCCGTAAAGCTGATAAATGTAGCATCTTAATTGTGGCCTCTTGAGGGCAAAGGTGATCCTTTGAGCCCAATCAGTGGTGCGACCAGATATAATTCAATAACATAAATGATACAAATATCTTAAGCAAATGGCCACGAGATTTATTGCATTTAAAAAAGGGCGAAATCAGAGCACTTAAGGAGGAGCCCAGTTTACAGGATGTAGCAACAAAGGAAGATAGCGCATTATGACAAAGAAGGGGGGAAAAGAAGCGGCAGCTTGTGCATCAGTCAGAAGGTGAGGAGGAAGGCTCTCTTTGAGATCAATTGGTAATAGGCTGAAGTCACAGAGACGATTAGAGGCGTCGACTTGCCTGTGTTGTAAATGCTGTCAGATCTGTTAAAGGAAGCCTAATACCTCTCAGGTTGAAAGCTGTAATAACATCAACTGTAACTGGATCCGCGGGGAAGTGCAAGTGAGTCTGCGTGAGCGGAAAAGGAACGAGAGGAAGGCGAAAGTGTTTCATTGTGTGTGCAAACGTCTAGGTGTGTTTGTGTGTGTGTGTGTGTGCCCGTATAAAGCAGCAGCAGCAGCAGCACGCACAAAGGCCAGAGCCGCAGGGTTGCTCCTGGCATTTTTTCGGCCACCAGATGCCTGTCACTGCTTTAAGAAAAAAAGAGCAGGAGATGAGGACAAAGAGGAGGGAGGAGGAGGGGGGCACCGCTGTTCAAATCATGTCACGTAGCGCTAATTCATCCAGCCTCATTAGAGAGAGGGAAGGGACCAGAGGGCCTCTCTCAGGACAGGGCCCGGGCTCCAACACACACACACACACACACAGATATATGCATACACTCATTGTCTCAGTTTTTTTTCTCCGGCACATACTTACACACAGATGCAATTTCTCACTTCCTCTCACACACACACACACACACACACACACACACACACACACACACACGCAGACTTACATACGTAGATGACACTGGCACATGGCGCAGTGTGTGGGCAGTTTGGGGAATAGAAAATTGCCTTCTCAGGAAGGCCCCGGCCAATTAAGGACCTGACCGTATTGAATGTCAAGTGTTAATTTAGGCTCCCCCCTCTCCCTCCCCCTCCCCCCCCAACCCCCAACCTCACCCTTCAATTTCCCAGCAGCGGTGAGGGGTGTGTGTGGGGTGGGGGGTGGGGGGGGTGTGTGTGTATGTGTGTGTCCCAGAGATGAGCAAATACATGTCAAGCCAAAGTTGATTGCCTGCTCCGTATTATGTGTCGCAGGCAAGTGGCAAATGTGCTCCCTCCTTTTAGCCTCCCGCGTCCCCCCCCCCCCCCCCCCCCCTGAGGGATGCCGCGATGGTAGGAGGAGGAGGAGAGAGGGAGGATTAACTGTACCGCAGTGATAAGAATGGGGGGTTTTACACTGGGGAAGAAGGGGGGAGAGCGAGGGGGGGGGGGAGTAAAGGGGACAGACAGGGAGAGAAGTGGAAAGAGGGCACGGGGTTTGTTTGATCTCATAGGACTGGGCGGTGACTTTGATAGTCTTTTAATTGCCTTCATTTTCACAGAGGTGATGTCCGTGGCAGACACTCGCAGGGCTAAATAGTTTTAAATACAGAATGAGTAAAAAGTGACTTGAGAGTGTATTATTATTGGAAAAAAAGAAGCTGTATTAAGTTTATGAGAAACTTTAAATGATGTCAACGCGGTGGCTCTGCAGTGCACTCCCAGCCGTTGGCACGGTCCAGGGGCAGACAAGGTTGTTTGCGAGTTGGACTGATGGTAAATGCCCACCTCCTTACCTCCATGATCTAATAGACATCCACTTAGTCTTAATGGGCAGATTCCCTTTCTCCTCTCGTGATGACTGTTGCACTCTTTAAAGGTGGAATTGCCTGCTTGTCTTTCCTATCACCCCCCTCCTCCACCCCACCCCTCATTTAGCCTGGCGTATCTCATGTTCACTACCTCTCTCCGAGGATAGAAGGGAGTATTTCTAACAAAATAAATATTAATGCATCGCTCGCATTCACACCAAAAGCCAATTCTCCTGCTTTAGCCAGCCCCTCTGGCTACATCTGTTAGTCAAAGTCTCTTTGTTTTACATTCACGTCGGTGCGTCAACATGTGTGCCCGAGTCCGTTTGTGTGTGTGTGTGTGTGTGTGTGTGTCCGGTGATAGTAGTGATGTTGTGAAATTGAATAGAGAGGGTGAGTATTGATCATTTCCCCCTGTGTGTTATTAGTGCCTGCTGCTCCTGACAAAGAGAGCATGAGCCACCCGCACAAACACAACCTGACAAACACGTACGCGCACTCACACACTCGCACACGCAGCCATGTTCACTCGGGAAATACACTATGTTGTTTGCATGTTTTGACAACCATTATACATCGAGTCAACGGCAGAAAAGTATTCTTTCGTGCTGCATAATATTTTTTTTATGGAAATATCACCACTATTGCCCAGAGATGGTGGTGGAAACCTGGACAATTACAGCTCCTGCCGGTGTTACGACTGACTTACATATGGGTCTTTTCAAAAAGAGACTTTTTTTTGTCCTCTCGGTTCACACGCAAATTTGCATTCTTCATAATTACAATCCGCTTTGTCAATCTGCTGCAAGCCATGACATGTTTTGAGTTCACAAAGGTCACGGTGAAGTGTAATTTAATCTCTGATCACTGATATCCAAAGAGCCATCCGTACGTGCCTCCGGGGCCAGGGGGGGGTGCGAGGGTGTTAAAGCCCAGTATAAGTGCTTCGTCTCTGGGTAGATAGTGATGTCTGCGGGGCCTCTGGAGCTCCAGTGGTCAGACAGGGCTGAGAAGTCTGTCAAGCCCTAATTGATCACCCTGACCTGGGGAGCTGAGGATGAAGGCAGAGGGGTGTGGAAGGAAGCAATAGATAAGGCTAAAGGGAAAAGAAAGAAGGGAGAGAAGAAGAAGGAGAAATTGTGCGACTGGTGGCTTAATCTCTCTGGACCGGCCATTCCCCCCCGGATGATAGATATAGTAGGCCTAGTGTGTGACACAGATGGATAATGCAGGCGTCTGGGGTGATAGAGTTATAAATTAACACATTACCAGACCTAATGTGGACTACTGTGGATGACCCCACACCAACATCATCAACCCTCCAGGCACACAACACACACACACACACACACACACACACACACACGCCTACAGTTTCACTGATGCGTCTAGCTGAGCTCAGGGTGCGGATTGTACTCCTCAAGTGGCATTGATTTGTTAAAGTGCTGAATTAGCAGAAGTCCAGCTGCTCGTGCTTCTCTACTTTCTTGCTTTCTCTCCTTTTTTTTCGCCAGTATTTTACAATTGTGCTCTATTAACTTACCGTCCCTACACACTTTCAATCCCTTTTTGTTGCCGATTCCCCCCCCCCCCCCTCTCTCTGCTTCATTTTGTTTCTCCAGCACTTTCTCCCCCTCTCCCCCCCTTTAGGCGACAACAACACCTTTTCCCTCGGTCACAAGTGCTCCTTCTAGCAGCTCCGCTCTCCTCGCTTGTCCTGGCAAATGACTGTTTCTATTTTCCCCCTCCGCTGTCTCCAGCTGGAAGGTTTCACCTAAAAGAACAGTTGTTTTTTCTCTCCTTCTTCTTGTGGCCCACACAATACTGCCAGCCAAAACTGTTCTGTCCCTGACTTAGACTGGAAGGGAAGTGTGTGTGTGTGCGTGTGTGTGTGTGTGGCTGGGGATTGGTATTTAATAGCCAGACATACAGAAGAACTAATATCCAGAGCAGCAGTAGCCTGCACATTGTAAGGCCACACACAGTGACAAGCTCCTGCTCAGCACACTGTATTTAAAACTCACCCAACTCCTGTAGTGCAAGGCAATGGCTTCTACATGTAGGAGCGAACAGCGGTGAATTCCACTGGTGAAAATGTCATTTCACAATGAATTAGAGCTTTTGGGAGCGGCACGGCGTACAGTAGGGTCACTGGTCCCTCTGTCTGCTGAGTGTGTTGTACTTGGGCTTATGACTTGGACAGACTGTCTGGGTTTCTGAGTCCAAGTCAAGGCCCCTAGCCAAGAGGTGCAGATTTGTTAGTGTCTGCTCCATTATCACCCATCACTCTCATGGTTTGTTGTATCTGTGTGAGCGAGTGAGGAAGACAGAGAGAGAGCGAGGGAGAGAGGAAGGAGAGTCAAGAGACTGTCCCCCTCATTCTTGCTTGCTGTGGTCCAGCCCAAACAGTAACCATCTGGTGACCAATGACTGACCCTTTTGTTGTCCCACACACACTCTCACACACAGGCAAATACACACACACAGTGAGTGCCGGACGGCATCCAAGTGATGAGTGAGTGACCACCCGACTCCCCTGCCGAGTGTCCCTCTGTGCCAGACCTCCCAGGTCCCTCCCCTCGCTGCACACGATTGGTCGATGAAAGGTTGATGGGCGACCGATCCGTCCACAGTTCAGATAAAATGCTCAATAAAGCACCGATCCCGGCCCTGACTCGGCTAATAGAAAAAAAAAAGCACCGCAGCACACACGTACAGCCGCACACATGTCGGTGGCCAAAAATAAGCAAATATCTCCTCGCTCATTTAAACCACATCGCTGTTTTTCAGCTGTTTGCTTCAATATCGACAGCTATTTTGGTGATGGATTAATTGTGCATTTATACACGCAGTCTCACAGAACCAAAACCAGATATGAATGAATCATTAGTTGCAGACCCGGTCCACACATCTAACACAGTGGCCTTCTAAAAAACAAACGTGGAGTAGGAAGTATATTTGCTTGACAGGAAGGAACAGTCGTTGGTTTTGTGTATAGCGAGGCACAACAAGCGAAACAAAGGTGTGTGTGTGTGTGTGTGTGTGTGTGTGTACTCTGCCTGGGTGACACAGTGGTGAGCACCAAGGTCAGAGGCAGAGAAGAAGTGACACATGCATCACAGGGTTGTGACATGCAAGGGTCACGACAAAGGTCATGCTGGCTGTCCAGAGGACACACACTCATCTCCTTCAGCTCCTCTCTTGATGTGTGTGTGTGTGTGTGTGTTTTGGTGTGTGTGTGAAAGTGTGTCAAGGAGTGACCGTCCCTGCAAAAGGAAACAGGAAACAGAAGCAAACTCAACCTCTGCTTCTCCTGGGCAGCGTAGTCGGGGGAACGAGGATCGAGCGGAGATCAGGTCAGAAGGGAGGCCCGACGGCAGTGTGATGTTGTGACTACAGCTCTCCCTTCAGGTAAAAGGCAGGGAGGGTTCAGAGAGGGAAAGAGGTGTAGGAGGTTTGTTGGGAGACGGAGCGACGGGGAGAAAAGGAGTGAAAGCACCAGTGGAGCATCTCGGCGAGGAAAACACTTAAAGTGAGGGATAGTGAGTATGGAGGGGGGGTAGGGGGGCAGTCGGGGGAACTGAAGGAAGGAGGAAAGGGAGGGGGAGCGGGGGAGCGGGCGAGCGTGCGTCCCTCGCCTGAGGCTGATGCATTGTGACAGTCACTTAGAAGGATTTCACTTCCTCTAAACTGTGGCTTGCAGGAAGAAACACCATAAGTTGGGACAATTATGGGCTGAAGGAGATATGACAGGACACATGCAGAGTGAGCCGCAGAGGGAGGGAGGGACCGAGGCGTGGAGGGTGTGAAGCAAAGGCTGCGTGTGTGTGTGTGTGTGTTGTGTGTATGCTGTAGAGAACGCAAGCATTTCATCTGCTTGTATTTGACAGATTGGTCTGTAGTACATATGCTGTCCAAATACTGTGTGTGTGTGTGTGTGTGTGTGTGTGTGGTGCACTTGCCTTGTGGGGGCCGGGGAGGGGTTCTTGCCCGATACACACGGCATGTCAGGGAGGGCCGGCGTCTCGCTCCTCATGGTACCGTATGTTACCACTCTGCCTCCCTCATTCCTTCGCCTCATGTCTGTAACTCAACCTGGTGACGGAGGAGGCAGAGGAAGAAAAAGAGAAGAAGAAAAAAAAAATAAAGAAATGCTGCCAACAAAACATGCTGTATTTTTTCTAATCTTTGGTTGATTTGATTCCTTCCTGTGTTTTTTTTCCCCCCCATTCATTTGTTTTTGTCTTTTTTTGTGTGTCATAGCGCTGTCCTAAAACTTCTCCCCGCTACAGTACATCCTACATCCTTCTCTGCCAAGAATGTTACTGCAATTTGAGGTGCGAGTGGATTCCAAGAAATACACTTTTCCCCGTTTCATTGAGTCGTTTTGCTTTCAGCGCTATTATGTCCTTCGTGCGAGTGAGGTGGCGGGGAAATTGTCTTTGGGTTTTTCTCTGGTTTGTGTCTTTCCGCATGGCACCTATAGTTACAGTTCACCTACAGTTCTCTTAATTCTCTTTCCATTTGTGTCCGTCTCTCTCTCTCTCTCTCTCTCTCTCGTTCACAGTGCGATAAATGATGACGACAGCAAAAAAGAGCTTTCATTTTGAAAAATATACTACGCTTGACCGCTCTGTGATACCATCTATTCAAACATAAACCAACAGATGTGTCTCTCCCCCGCCGACTCTATCATTCCTCTTAATTTCTTTCGTGTCTCCTAAATCTCCTTGCATGTTTTACAGAAAAGAGAAGGCACAACTGCACAATGCTCTACACACAGACCATGTGCCACTCGCACAAATCAATCAAAGTAACAGGCATTGTAGGTATTTACTTTCCTTAAATGCAGACTTTGATAGACAGTGCTCGTGGAGATTGATTTTGAAGAACTGTGGACGCGAAAGACTGAAGTGATGTATGAAGTAAGCTTCGGTCATCCGCCTGCTTCCATCCTCATCAGTATGGTAGCTGTGTTTGCGGCGCTGGCTTGTGATAGTGTCATCAGAGATTTGGTATTAGCACACTCTCTCTCTTTCCACCTCCCTCCTGCGGGTTTTATTCGGATGCACCTTCCAGACTGACAGTGTGAGGGAGTGACGGAGGGGTGGATGGACGGGGGGAAAGGAGGAGGGAAGGGCACACTGGGACAGAGGTTGAGGGGTATTAGACCCCTGAACACAGCTGGGACCCCTACTATCAAAGAGATGGTAATGACCGTCTGCTAGCATTAGGGAAGCCGGGATGAAAGAATGGCCAACAAACCCACTGAGAGAGGACAGTTTGGCATCGAGCACGTAGCCGCCGATGCCACCTCTGCTAGTCCAGCGGACTAATGAGTGGGAACAAATGTTGACAGATTTCACTTTCCAAACAATTTAATAGTAAAAGGTCTCAAAAAGATGGTAGAATGGCTCTAATATGGATAAAAAAAAAGAAAAGAAAAGAAGTGCTGCTCCCAGTCCTCGGTGCCTAGAAGCCAGTAGTCATTAACCATGACAGGGGTCAAGAAGGGTCGTGGGCTAAGCACTTCATCGCCTATAGAGTCAATAAAGGACTCGTGTCTGTCCACAATGGCCCTTATAGTGATCCATTTAAGCAAAGCAATGCGAATGTGGATGTTGGTGACATTTCAGAGGAGATTACTCGTCAGCAGATCATGATCCATGTTGCGACTTGCTTCTTTCCACGGTGTATCTACACGCTAAAGAAACAAAAAAGGTGGAACCGTGGACTGAAGTGCCCACATTTTCTTTTCTGGCCCTCAGTCCATTTTTACCACTGGTAGCAGCGGTCCTCCCTACAGTCCACGCAGGCCTAAATCATTCATAAACTCATGCTCCCCCTCGATGTTGCACTCTCCCTCTCTCCGTGTCGCTCTCTGTTGCCCCCTCCCTTTTTTTCGCCCCACGTTCCTCTTAGCACTTGCTTCATTTGTTTGCTTTGAGGAGCTAAATCTTGTTTGCGCGTATTAATAAGTCAAGGCGGATTATCCCCCTCCCCTCCCCTCCCCTCCTCTACCACAGCCCCCGTAGTGTCCTAGCCCCCTCTGCTTACACTGTATTTGCGGCCGGGTGGCTCTGTTTGCAGAATGCTCCCACCCCAAGGCTAATTAGATTAATTCCGATGCCTGTAATGATTGCTCGGCATCTATTTTTAATGGCTGGTGCATATCAAAGAGTAGTAAAGCATGCTACCAGCGAAGCATTCTCCCACTCCCCTTGTGTGCAGGCACTGTAGGGGGCACTGGCTTAGTGTTAGTATATTGCCATTGTGAGTGTGTGTGTGTGTGTGTGTATACAATTATGTCACTGCAGGCTAAGAAAGAACATGTGTTCAGTTTGGCCCCTGCCTGGCCTCCTCCAAAAAAATAAATAGAAGACAAATAAATAAATTAGCATCCACTCGATGACATGACATTGTGATCCGCTCTGTGGTTGTGATATACACGCTTCTAGCTGTTGTCAGCCACGGCCCGCTCGTACACATTTTGTTCATTTTATTTTGGAGGGACCGGGAGATGATAATAGATGGAGGTTAGGATGTGCAGTAAAAGAGCTGCCGAACTAATTTAAAATCAGTATAAACAGTATTTGTTTTTTGCTCCATTACTCCCATCTGTTTCTTTTCTCTCGTTTCGGAAAACACGTCGTATTTCCTCCGCTCCCCTCTCTCTTGTAGTAAATCAAAAAAGTAAACCGTCTTCACGGTGTGTCATTGAACATTAAGCCACGGCTTACACCTTGCCTTCCACGAGCCAGTGTGTTCATCACCCCTCTTTATGCATCAGAGATGTTGCTCATCTTTAATAGATAGATCTAAGTCTCTCCCCCCTTTCTTCACCTCTCTGTCTCTCGGCCGTGTAAAAGGGAGTATAAATATTTGAGAGGCAAGCAGTTCAAAAGTGGGGAAAAAAGGGCGTTTAGCGAAAGCCATTTGGAAACACAAATCTGAAATGAGAGACTGTGAAGAGTAAAGGAGGAAAGACAGGAAGGGAGCAAGAAGTCAGAACCAGCCCTCTATACATATCTGTCTCCTGATTTTCTTCTTCTGTTCCTCTCTGCTAAATAAATATGTGCAACTTACATCTCTCTCTACCTCTCTCTCTCTCTCTCACACACACACACACACACACACACACACGCAGGGTAGATTTCCATAAAATATTAAAGAAGGTGTTTCCTGTAATTATAGCACTGTTTGCCTCTGCCTCAAAGCCTGATCTGTAATTAAACAGGATTGCACATGCATATGCCAAAGGAAAGCACGCACAAACACACCTCCACGCCCCCCAGACACACACACACACACACACACACACACACACTGAGTGAGGTGCAGATTTATGAGCAGATCGCTGTAATTCATACTCTCTTATAACCCATGCTCAAATTTGTATGCACACTCAATGGACTCATTCATAGACAAGTCCTCATACACATCAAGACTTGAGCAAACACACACCGTCAACGTACACACACACACACACACACACACACACACACACACACATATCTTTACCTCATTTACACAAGGAAAGGAAAATCAGGAGTCTGTGACATGCTATCTTTTGCAGACACCCTATTGTGATGTTATCTCCATAACTATCCATATATTGATCCGCCTCCCTCCTTCCTCTTTAATTCTCTCTCCATCTGCACCCCCCCCCCCCGACTCCCTCCCCTCATCCACCCAGGCCTTATCTAATCTGGCTATGCCACTAATGGCAGCCATTCCCAGCCATGAACAAGTGCCATAATGTGCTCTGGTAAGCCGTTATGATGTGAAATGACCCTATTGATTGGCTTGCATCCCTACTGACAAAAAAAAAGAAGTGGCGGCAGTCACTTATTACTGTTAATGAGCTGTGGGATGGGCCCTAAGTGGCACGGTGCACACACACACACACACACACACACACACACACACACACACACACACACGTACGTACATATGCAGACCCGCGTACTTTGCATAATTGTGGGGGCATTACTCCTACCTGTCTGTGTCCCGCCACATTGCGGCTCGTTAGCGATGGGAGGTCCCACCGTGTGGGCCTGTGACGAGCTTTTAATGGCCGCCACTTGGCATTGTCACGTCGCGTTTTCCGATGACTGTTGCATCTGTTTCTCTTTCTTTTTTTTTTTTCGTGTTGCCGTCTGCCGTACACACCTGGTGTGTCCGGTAATGAACGCGGGCGAAAGACTGCCACTTAGTCTGATAGATGAAACGAGCGTTGGCTTTTTGAGTAAGAGCGTGTTTTAGCACAGGAGCGCAGATGTGAGTTGATGTAGACAGTGTAATGGGAGCCGAAAGCAGCGGTGAGTGTAATGATGGCTAAAACAAAACTGGGAGGTTTGGTTAGACGGCTGTGTGTCGGGGGCCACAGGCGTAGATCTAACTCCGACGCTGTGCTGCGTAGACAGAGAGAGGCTGTGCGTGCCAAGCTGCTTTATGAGTGAGGGGACTCTTCTTCTTGCTTGTGTGTGTGTGTGTGTGTGTGTACGTGTGCGGCCGGCTGTGTGTTTTTTTTTTCCTCCGAGCTGGCAGCGCCTCCCGGGGATAATCCATAGGACACATCCAATCAGCCGCAGTGCATGTGCGACACATGTTTTTTTATTCAATCTTCTTGTCTTTTCATCTTCCGCCACCACCAGTACGCTTCCTGCTATTTTCTTCCCAGCTCGGGACAAACGAATAACAGATGTGAGAGTTTGGAATGCCCCCCCCTCCTTCCCCTCCTCCTGTGCTGTGACTAGTCTGTGACAACCGTTGCACTCTCACTCTCTCCCCTCTCCCACTCTTTTGTTTCCCGCCCATCCCTCTTGTCTGCTCTGGAGGGGGGACACATAACGCTGCACCCAACTTCCCACCCGCTCCCCACCGGATGACTCAGTGTCCTACTTGAGTCATTTTGTGTCCGTGTGTGTGACTTTGATCATTTTAAGTGAACACGTGGAGAATCGGCCTCACTCCTACATAGTGTCTACATAGTGAATTAATATATAGATTTATATAGATTTAAGGGAATGACAAGGATAACTGTGTTATACAGTAGCTTTTGTATTTCATTGAGACACATCATTCATTTCAGTGGAATTCAGATGGGGAAAGGCTACAGGAAATGCCATGGAAGGTGAAATATATTTTTTTAAGAAATGGAGAATTGGATCCTCCTCCAATTTAAAAGCCATTGTGTTATTTTTAACAACTAAAAACTTTGGAGACATTTCAAAAATCAAGATTTCTAGTTTTTCCACTGAACTTTTGAATGAATCTCTTGTAGATTCCCTGCAAATATGGCACCTTCAATGCTCACATTTTCCCATACAAATCAATCAAGAACTTTAGTAATTAAACTATAATCCAATACATTTGCTTATTTATTAGCCCCTCAAACGAATAAATCAATGACGTATCAATGTTGCATGCTTGAAAAGATTTATTTATGCAAGGCTGCGGCTGGAACAGAGGATATACTGGGGTGTCTGGGAAGAGTCAATATTTTCATATGTAAGCCTGTGAAATTAATGACCTAATATCTGCAATGAGAAAGCTCGTTTTAAAGGCATAATCCTCTCCCTGTTTCTTGGGAAGACAAGAGCAACTGAATCAATGAAGGTTTAGGCTCTGGGAAATTAATACTGCATGCACACACACACATGTATGGACTTGCACAGTTGTATCCAAGACAACACACACACACGCACACAGTTTATTCTAGCTGGTATGCCAGCCTCACTGTAACAGAGAGTGTACTTTTATTCGATCACACAAAGTCACAACCTGTGACAATAAGTATTTTAAGTATTATTAAATTGGAATGAATGTTATTTTAACTGATTAAATATATATTACTGTGTGCAACAAAAAGCAGTGCAGGACATTTGGCAGTTCTTAAAAGTAGCAATCAGTTACTGTATTAAATCCAAAGGCCGAATATACGAGGGGAAGCTGTACCTGCACTTTACATAGTGAAAACACATGTTGGAGGAGCGATTTCTAATTTTACTGCTCCGGTGCACAAAACCGTACACTTTGAGAATTCAACGTCTTTTTTTTTTTTTTTCTTTCTCTTTTAGTTCTGAGGGCTCATTTATCTTGGGTTGTGCAATTTGTATGTAACCCTTACCAAGTTTATTGGTTACAATGCCAGGAAAGACAAACGCTCTTTTACATTCACCAAAGCAGCAGTTTCCTGCACACACACACACACACACACACACACACACACACACACACACACACACTGAGAATTAAAATGTCATTACTTAGCCAGAACGGAGGAGCTCAACAAGACAGAGGAGACAGGGAAAGGGAGAAAAAGAGAGACCGAAATGGGACTTAATTCTTTCATTATCCAAATGAATGAAAATCACATCAATGCATGGAGACAAGGCCGTGCATCTGTCTCCAAATTAACTCACCAATTATGTGAGGGAGCTAATGAAGGCGAGGGGGGGGATGCGTGCAGCGATGGTGTCGCAGACGTCAAAAGGCTTTTGATTCCATTTGGAGGAAAGACCTCTGAGGGCAGTCTGGTCCAGTGCCAGCTGACCTTCTTTATCTGACCTCTCACCTCCGTAGTGGCTCGGGAACTGGGCTGATAGCGGATTTGTTGGCTCGCCTGATAGCCTAGAGAGAGAGAGAGAGAGAGAGAGAGAGAGAGACAGAGAGAGAGTTTGTGTGTGTTCTTGGAAATGTTGTCTTCACTGAACTTCTCAGTGCTTGCTAGAGATATTCATGACAATCACTTGCTGGTCGTATGACTTTTCTTTAGCGGGTGTTGCAGCCTCGCAGCACTCTAACCCGGCACTGATGCGATGCGGGTGCCAACACCGTGTCCCTACCCAGAGGAGGCCTCGGCGGCCGAGTAAGGAAGGAAGAATAGGTTGGTAGGGGGCATGTAGAGGACAATCATTAGCCTGCACAGAAGGAGGGACGAGGCGGAGGCGGCTAGGTGTGAGAGGATGAGAGCGGGAAGCATCGGCGGTCCCCGAGCATCTGGCAAGGCGTCACAGGGCGCCACGGTCCCTGTCATTAATAGTGATGAAATCATTTAAGCCATCAGGACTAAACGAGCCAGTTAAGAGATACTCAACGCTACACTTGTGTCTCGAGACGGAGAGGCATCGTCTGTGTTTGCTGCTGGCTTTGACACAGAGAGGGAAAACAGATGTGTGTGTGTCGGAAGAACTTATCCAAGTTTTAGTATCTTTACATAGCTGTGTTTGTGATGAACGCAACAGGATTCAAGATGCTTTATATGGGATCAAAGCTGTGCCACTATCCAATTTTGAATTCATAATTTTGTAATGTGTCTGTATTATACATATATATGTATGTATATATACACAGTATATATAAATGATGGGCATCCTTTGAAAGTTGTGTTTTATAAAAATGCAGTTGCTAAGTATCCAATATATTGTCATCTGTTATAGTTTTAGAAATCGAATAACTACACAAGCCATAACTCCAAGTTCAACTGTTGTGGCAACATCTGGTCACCAGGAATGACAGTACACGTTGAGCAACAGAAAGATGGAAAACATACATACACATGATAGTGATAATAACTCACCAAGCTCAAACTCAACAATCACTAAAGTTCAAGTTCACAAAACATTGTTTACATTCGTACCACAAGTCTTAAACTGTGGTCTTTTTTTATTTTATTTTTTATTTTTTTGTTGCAAAAAAAACTGTGTATGTTGGTTAGATGGAGACCCATTAGGTTGACATGTGGACCAGAGGGCTGAAAAACATTATGAGCTCACCACTAAATGAGTAGAACATTAAATGCGGTCCTCTTTATATCAAGTTCCAGCCTCAGCAACGGCAGCTCTGCTGAAACCGTTTGAATAACAAACAGGTCAATTATCTAGTCCGAGCACTACCTGTACATTAACTCCATGTTCTCCGCCGCATGTGCGTTACATCTCTGCTGTTTTCCTCTCCGTTGTCACCCCGGCAGGGCAAACTGTGTACTGTGTGTGTGTATGATAAACATCGGTGGAATCAGGCAACAAACTGTATTACTGGCGTGCCACAATTTACAAGAGATGTGCCATCATTAGAGCTGTAGCAAGTAGAGGACCAAACCACTGGCTAAATCTGCCATGAAATACTAGACTGCTGCAATAAAACCTGAGCATCTGCACCAAACTGGAAACAGATGAACCCTGTCAAGGATACATTGTGCTTTTTTTTCTCTTCTCCTTCTCCCTCCCTTCCTTGTTTCCTACGAGGCTGCGGGTCTTCTCTGGATGAGTGGTGAGAATAGCGATTTTGTGCATAATTACGTGTGTGGATGTGCGTGCACGGCGTGCGGCGATCGCATGTGTGTGTCTATGAGAGAGAGAGAGAGAGAGAGAGAGAGCGTGTACTCTTGTCGGCCTTTGTGTGTATCATGTTATGGCCTACACAAGTACTGAGGCCACAAAGGAAATCCATTGCCAACAACAGCACAGCTACTGGCACGGAGCCATACCACCCCAGAGGCTTATGGGATAGGGTTTTCAACCAGAGACCAAGTGTAGGAAGGTGAAATCTGCACGGGTCACCCTGCGCTACACACTATATAGTGTCCAGTTATTTGTCAGGGAAACTGTCAGATGCCTTCCTCGAATTCCATATTTCTCACATTTCTCAATAATGATGTTGAACATGTGGAGATAAAAAAAATAAAAAAGAGGCGCCGCTCGGGCCAACGAGCTGCTCCGCACTCGACGTACAAATCAGGATATTAATACCGAGTATTACGCTGATGTAGAGCAGAGTACCGGAGATTTATAGACATACATTAAGAGTCAGACGAGAACATTACGCTGCTTATTGTGAATGAGGGCATGGGCCTTGTTTGCTCCCGGGGGCTAGGTCGTGATATCCCGTTACTTCCTCAAACCCCTCACTCAGAGGGGACAAGTGTGCTTTTTCCATCTCGGCCCCAGACAACTCATTTCCAGCGTGTTGGCTTTTTCCTTACGCAACGATATTTAATCGTCGGAAGGGCCACGCTGGATGGATGGTTACACTGTACAGATGTACGATGGTGATTGGTTTATTAGCCATAAAATATAAAAAAAAAACATTATGATGTGGTGTGTTAGTAAAGTAACTGCAAGATGGCTGGGCTGTGCCTCGTTCTGGTTCTCCCTGTGGCTCAGTTTAGATGATGTGTTATGTTTGTGGTAGTTCATCTGAGTCAGTGTTAATAGCGTGCATACATTGTAATGTAGAGTTTGAACCCACAGCCAGAAACCACCCCGCTCACCACTAAGCTCTCTCTCTCTCTCTGCCTCTCCTTTGTCCTGTCATCCGTTTCTTCCCCGTCTCTCCAGCGAGCATCGCGCTGCCTTTTGTCAGTGGCCGTGGCCGTCTATTGACAGAGCAGTACATTCTGGACATATCTGGGGGATTAAGTTGCAAATTTAAGCAATGGGAAAATCAATGGGTTCCTCGTTTAATTCATGAGAAAGGCTGTCACTGTGGAGGGGAAGAGGGGAAAAAAAACAGGAGGGAGATGTGGCTGTTTAGATCACGTTCATCCAGGGAGAAGCAGAGATGGAGCGAGGAAGGACAGCTTCCTTTAAATCTCTCCATCAAATGGGGGGGGGAGGCATACGATGGCTTACCAGATAAAAAAAAAAGGGGGAAAGAAATACACCGGAGGAAATATAGATCCTTTTTGTTTTCACCTTTATCAGCGGTATATGCTGCCATTTTGTTTGACGGGCCGTTCCATAGAGCAACCGCTGAATATTTGAATGCCATAGAAATTTCATTTCTCCTTATCAAAAAGAAATGTACTCCGGGGTTTGGGAGGCGGGGTACATTTCTTGTCTTTTAAGTCCGTGTAAAAACAGTAGTCAGCAGTGGTTTGAGAGGCCGCTGCGAAGGTTTTAAGTACTATCTGGCCTCTCAGCTAATAAAAACAGCTATCTGCTCGCACACATGTACACTTTCACTCTTGCTGGGGACTTTTACTCACGTAAAACTGAGAAGTCACCCCGCTCTTTCCATCTCAGACCTTTGTGTTTTGGATACAACAAACTCAGTTTGTACAACCTGTCAACAAGCTATTTGCATGAGAGGTGATAGAAGACAGGGATGTGAGGATTGCAGAAAACATTTATTTATTTATTCTTAAACACGAGTCGACTAATTCCTGAACATTAGTGATTTCTGGCCAACGTTCAGTAAAGTCATCAGATCCCTGTGTTTTATAACTCCCCTGGACAAGTCGTCTCCATCCCCAGGTTACACTCTGGTGCTGTGTATCCCCCTGCTGACTTCAGAGAATTAGATTTTTTTTTTTTTTTAATGAACAGCTCAATATCCAATTCATTAAAGTGGCTGTTTTATTTGATGCATTTCCTTACTCCCACTGAATCAAGGGAGCAAGCCAGGGGGATGAGGGGATGATGCTCCCCAATGATGGACGTCCACACACAAAGCGGCGAGTGTGCGTCCGCATGTGTCCCCCTTGTAGAGACCCCGGGGTCTTCCGGTCGATTGTGGCCCCTCTCCGCTGGGGCTGAGAGTGGGAGTTTTACTCTGTTTGACTGCTGAAGGACGGGAGCTGTAATTGGCCCCACACACACACACACACACACACACACACACTCCCGTCATTAGAGGCAGGCCAAGGGAGAGGCTTAACAATCGGTGTGTTGCGCACTGCCAGTGCCTCTCCGAGCGTCGATCTGGCAGTGAAAAGGCATAAGGAGGCATGTTTGGCTTTAGTGCTGTGTCAAAAATGTCGCCCATGGCTCCGCTTTGAGTGTGTTGTCACTGCGCAACACATTTCCCCTTAGCAGCGGTGAGGGGATGAGATCTCACGGTTTATAGGCCCCTGCTCACACTTACTGGATGCTTTTCATTCATTGACGGCGCTGGATGAGGGGGGAGGGGGTGTAGCATCAGCAGAACACCTGTGGCTCGAAAGGAAAAAGGAATGGAGTAGTTTTTCCTCATACTACACTTTACTCGTGAACCTTGAACGTAGCACCGTAGAGGCGAGGCAGTTTCCATGCTTGAAACAGCAGTCCCAACGTAACACGGCTACGTTCGCCACCCTCATACTATGAAATACGCCCACATGCATCCTGGTCCAGTCAGACATCACTGGTTTCCACCGCCGTCTAAACTTTGTGGGTCCAGTCTGGGCACGTCACAGTATGCATCCTCTGCTGCTCTGTAATTAGCACGTCTCTCGCTGAGCATCTCCTCTGATCCTCTCTGATCAAGTGTGTGCTCTCAGTGTATAGATCACACTTCCTTAGCAGACCCTCATCCCTCCCCAACACGCATGAATAGAAAGGAGCAGTTCATCCGGAGGCATGATAGAAACATGCATTGCATAATCTAAAAAAAACAGGGAATCTTATATACAGCAGGTTGTAGGCCCTGAAGAGAAAACAGTATACAGAGAAAAAAAAGGTGTAGTAAAGTGAAACAGAGGGCCTTGGTGGAAATATGAAGGGGTCAGAATGAGAGTGGAAGGGGCTCCCAGGCGAGGGCCTGGGGGGGCGGCTGGGGATGTGTCAGGTGCCTGAGCCGCGCTCTGCGCCGGCCAGTGTTGTTGTTACACCGAGGGCAGCGCCACAAGTCCGAAAGTATTGATTTCCCGCCTTGTCGAGAGGCAGAGAACTGTCATGTGGAGAGCACCGACCTTGGTACACACACTAAGACAACTATTCCCCCCGGCCCCCCACGGCACAGAGAGGAGAGACGAGAGGAGCAGATGCAAGACACGGCAGCGCCATGCAACAAACAAGAGCCAAGCTACTGACGGGGGAGGAGGGGGGGGAGAAAGAGAGAGGAGGTGAGGGGAAGAGAGGGAGAAAAAAGGAGAGGAAAGGGAGAGAGAGAAAGCTTTCAGAATAAAAGTAGAGGAGGGAGAGGGAGAGGAGCTAACAGTCAAAGCCAGGGCCAGTTCCCCTGAGTTGTCAGTGGGCAGCACAGTGTCTGGTTATCACGCTGTTTGAAATGACAATGGCTTGACTTGTATTTTCCTCCTGAGACCCAACTCAGATCTATAAGCCAGAGGGGGGGAGGGGGGAGCAGGGATGGGGGGGGAGGGAAGCAGGGAGGGGGGAGCAGAAAAAAAAGAAAAAGGCTGGTCAGAAAAGGAGACGATAGAAGAGCGAGAGGGAGGTAGGAAACTACATGAGAAAAAGGCTGACAAAAAGAAAAGTGAGGAGGGGAGGGGGGGGGGAAGAGATTGACTCCTTCTGCCTCTATATCAGTGGCTCAGTTGTAGCCTTTGACGTCTACAGAGAGAGACAGGGAGGAAGGAAGAGAGGGGAGGCAGCAGTGCTCCAGTGAAGTGTTTTTCATGTGGAAGCTCCCATCAGGATTTGACAACAAAAAGGGCTCCCTGTCACCTGCAGCAACACGGCGGGGCTCATCGCCAGTCACTGCGGAGCGCCGCGCAGCCAGACAGACGGGGAGAACACAGCCTACAAAGAGCTCTCCTCGGGTTAGATAAGGGTGACAGACACTTAAGAGACCCCGGCTTTAGTCACACATCTCTCGCCTCAGATCAGGGTGTTTTGCTAACAAGCTTCTGCAGCAAGTTCCCCTTGAATAAAGGGGCCACTTTTTCCTTTCTTTCTTTTTCTTTTTTCCACGATGAAGAGTTCTGTGCGGAGTTGTGAGGGAGAAGCTGCTCACCAAGTCTCTTTTTTCGGGGGGGAATCTCAAAGAAGCGGCAGTTCCTAATTGAATTAGCTGGCTTATTAGTGTTTGACATTGTAAGCTCGGCTGTAAGTGAGGAAGCGGGGACTTGGGAAGTGGATTTAAAGAGCAGTGTTGGTTTTGGTTCTAATTTTACACTCTCCTGACACACATTATTCCCCTCAGCTGCAGTCAGGCCCAGATATGGTAATGCTAATAATATGTGTGCAAGAGGGGTTTAAGTGGCTCTCTCACCTCAATTGCCAAGCCTGGGAAACACTCATCTGGTCAACGTGTCGCTTATATATAAAGTAGAAACAGGGAAATGGGTGTGATTAAAAAAAAACTATTCATTAGCAGTGGAACGGGTGTCATTAGACAAAAAAATGGAGATACTGAGTTAAAGATAAGAAGCTACATTCCTAATCCACCACCCATCTTTGTCTGCTCACAATCCACTTATTTCAACATGTCTTCAAGGGGAAACACACACACACACACACACACACACACACACACTGAGCACACCTTTGGCCATAACACCGTTAAGTAGCCTTGATGCATATTCTTGCCTCCGTTAGTCCACCTTAATTTGGTCAAATCTAATTGCTAATTACACATGCTTTCATGATCTCAGTGTGTTAAATCCAAGGGCTTTACCAGCATTATCTTTACCCACGGAAAAGACACAAGAACCTTTGATGAAGATTAACAGCATATACTCTCTTTCGGTCGCTGCAACAACACACACACACACATGCACACACCGCACTTAATGAATCTGTTTCATCTGTCGGACTTTCTCTCAATGCGTGCTCTCGATATTCACCTCCTCCTGCCCCGAGAACACAATTTCTAAAAAAGAAAAGGACAACTTCATGCTTTTGGGGAAGTGTATTGAATGGTAACGCACAATTTTCAATCAACTTTTCAGTCTAAAGCAGTCTATTTCCGTGGTCAGTGACGAGTTATAACAATCATTTGCCCCCTGTTGATTGTCAGCTTCCTTTGGGAGCACAAAAGGGACCGCGTGGCTTTTACCACATCACCACGAGTGCTCTTGACCATTTACAAACACAGAAACACAAACATTGGCATTTATTGCACCTCCCTAAAAATACAGCCGGACAACTGGCAGCGAGCAAATGAATAAATGTAAGCCTCTCCACAATTAGCCCCTGCTCTCAGTGGATGCATAATGGATCTCGCTACACAAAACGATTACGTGCCACTTGAGATAATGACAGATTGTGCTAAAAGGAGCTACTTTGCCCACTTAGCCGGGCCCTCTTTGGGGGTATCGCGCCCGTTTGTGTCTGTGGTGAAAAAAGGGACGCGGCCAGTGAGGCCTGCAAGGCCCTCGGGGCCCCTCGGTGCCAGAGGGCGGACAGCCAAGCAAAGGCCCTGCCTGACACATGAGACACTCGGGGACAGGTGACCAGAGTGAAGCAGGCCATTCCCTGCATTCCAGTTTGTGAGCGGTGACACGCCGAGAGCCAACGTGTCACTCTGGCCTCTCAGAAATCCAGCCGGGTAGAAAAAGCAGGTCAACACTCGCTGGTGTCGCCGGGTTTTGATGAAAGGAGGGAGCGTCGAGGTCAGACCGTGTAACGGCTACTCTTTTTTTTTTGCTCAGCTTAGAGACGGCTTCGTTGTCCTTGTGTCAACATTGAATTTGATGCGTTCTGGACGGCTATCAAATAGAGCGTCGAGTGCAAACGGCAATATGCTACAAGGTAAACCGTGCGGGAACAACTATCCTGCAATCCCCACAAGATCCAAAACAAAGACGCCAGCAGTGGAAGCTACAGATAATAATCCTGACATGAAGAAGATTATTTGGAGAAAGAATAAAGAGGAAAAAACAGAATCGTCTCAGCACACGAGTGCATTGCTTTTCATTTCCACCCGTGGTTGTTGTGTTTTTTTTCCTCCCTGGTCTTGTATCTATCCCACGTATTCCCCACTGCCTGTGACATACTGGAAATGCCTGGTTAAGTGCTGTTCTGACATTAGCTGAGTGTAGTCACAGCATTTGGCCTGGGGACAAATGCTAGAAAGGCCCTATAAATATGGATGCCACCCACCCCTCCTGCTCTCCCCGGGCTCCCTGATGAGTTTGCATGTGTGTATGTGTGTGCGTGTGTGCGTGTGTGTGTGTGTGTATGTATGTGTGTGTGTGTCACACCATGTCCCAACTGTTTGTTTACTCACACCGACAGACATACAGCTCGCTTGCCGCTCGGCGCACAACTTTTACGCCAAAGAGCCCCGCTAACGCCTCGCCTCCTCCTGTAAATAATGCATCCGCCGACGGCAGGCCCCCGACCCCCAGCCGTCTGAACTATTTCATAGGCTGGTCAATCTGTTAGCCTGCGTGTCGCTCTCAGTTTGAGGCGTGTTAGTGAGTGTCATCGCGACCTGCTGTCATACGCCGGCGAACATCACACCCGGGGAGCTCGACGCCGCCTGGGCGCCTGGGCTTCGCGTGTGCCTCCTCCTGCCCGCCGGTGCTGTGGCGGCCCCGTGGCGGCCCCGGGCTGCACTGATGCCAGCACGTGCGGTGCTGCAGGGAGGGTCCCCGTGGGGAGGAAGTGGGCCATTAGTACAGTCCTTGCCCCGGCGTTTTACTCCACTTCAGTACACATCACAGAGGGCCGCCCTCTCACTAACTAGCTAACACATGCTAATTAGTCTGGCGACAGAGCCAGTTCCTCTCTGCTTTTGGGAGCATATGTGTGGCTCCGGAGCACAAGCTGGCGGAGGACTGAAGCTTCATTAATTTACTTCAAATAAACGAGGAATGCAGTGCAGAGCAATATGACAGAAAAAAAAACAATCTCCATGTGGGTCAGAGTTCGGTCTTATCTTAAAAAGCGTAGCGGAGTGACTGACAGCTCACCGCTCCAAACAGCCATCTGTCATAAATAAACTGACTTTACTCACCTTTCCAGATTAGCGTGGCGCGCCGTCCGCTCTCCAACCGACTGGCCTTTTCCTGCGACGTCTTCATTTTCTGGAAACGAGAACAAACCGCCGTAATGAAACTTAATGATGATAGTCATAACACAACAATAATCCAGCGGTCTGGAAAACTAATCAATGCGTCTTCTCTCCTTCCCCTAATGACCTGTGAAAACAAAGCAATAAAAAGGCGGCGTGTGTTTATTTTGGCCAAAGCAACAGGCAGATAAGAGCATCTGGCTGATTAGCACGGAGCGAAGCCCACGACGGTCACGAAGGTTAGGGAAACCTCACACAAAGCGAATGTCACCGCGGCGAGGTAAAGGTGCGTACGTGTGCACTTCAGGAACCTCCCCTCCCCAATCGGTGAGTTTGCCATTCAGTTTTTCATTCCAAATCCACTCCACCAACGACCGGTTATCTGCGCGCTGGTTGAGAATGTTCCTGCTTGGTGTCTATACACTTTCCTGTTATTGTAGCTGCAGTGTGCGGTTGTAGTGTGTCATCCCAGCACATGTGTTGTTTCCTTTGTACCTCAGTGAAGTGGCCGAGCGGCGAAGCCCTAGTTTTAGCATGCCTCTTGTCTTTTGGTCTCCGGCTGATTCCTCCTAGACCACAAATCATTGTGGTGTGTTGGTGTGAAGCTTCCGGACACAAACGTGCCTCCGAAGTGGCACAAACACACGAACATTCCTCGGATTCATCGTTCCTTTTATTAAGTCGGAAATAAAAAACCATGGGGGTTGCAATTTCCACAGTTTCTTTACAGTATAATAGATGTTGGTTTGAGTGACTGCTTTTAATTTGTTAAGTACAGATTGGAGGAAGTGGGGGAATTAATATTTTGCTTTCATGGTAGAGAGGGAATTAAAAAAAAAAACGACAAAAAAAATACAAATGCAGGTGGTTTTATGTATAAAAACACACAAGCGCTCTCCCGTTAGCAGTTTTGATCTGCAGCGGTAACAGTTTTTAAATTTTGTATTATCTGCATCTTGCCACTAAGATCAGTCGGTACATAATTTACATCAGTGGAAATCCTGATATATATATATATACACGTGCTACACTAATCCACAGAGGAAAAGACCACTTTTACATAGTCCTCTCGGGTCCAAACCAAATATAAGTCATGCATACTGTAGTAGGACACCCAGAGTTTCTGGATTTCTCCGAATTAAACTGGTCCAACAAGCCCGGCAATGAACGTATTTCATTCCCTCTCCAGATCAAATGAATACCTAAACACACAACACATTTCACATGACAACATGGGAGATCGGTGTCAGGTGGATTACATGGAATGATGGGGTGATGTGTCTTTTTTTCCCCCCCTTCTCTCCTCCTGCTTGCCGGAGAGCCTGGTGTCCTGATTAAAAATTTCAGCTCCACTGCCTTTCTAATTAATTAGCGAGGCCACTCAGAGGAGCGCTGTGGACCAATTAGTCTCTAGCAAGCCGATGATGCTTATCGCTACAGCATCACCGTACAGCTGTCGCTCCGCACTCCGAGGACGGCTGGGGGATCGACCCTCAGGTGCTCACACAGGTTCAAACAGCAGCGTGCTTGCATGCACACTGCATCGGATGCATTCAAACCCACAGCCTAATAGGAGTCATGATACAAGATGTACATGTACAGACACACTCATGAACATCATAAACATGTTTCCAGTTGGAGCCCGTTTCCTCATTCAACCTCAACCAACAGAGATTATTATTATTATTATTATTATTATTATTATTATTATTGACAATTTAGGTTATTTAATAATTGAAGATGTTCTGGTTACAGTTGGGTATATTTTGTATTATTATTTCAGAAATTCAACACAATAGATTATTTGAAAAAATAATACCACTGCTGAAAAAAAAGAAGGTTGCAGACGTTATTTCAGACAGGAAATGTCAATAATTTTTATGCCCACCAAAAACCTCTATTCAGAGATATTGTGAGGCAGATGGAAAACACAAATATGCACTTAAAGGAAACAAAGATATGGCTTTAGACCAAGTTCCATGACATAAAGACGATCTGAATTCGCTCTACCTACAGTAGTTGACATGCTGTTCAGTTCACCCTGATAGAAGCAGAAGAAAATCAGATAAAACGAGGTGGACCTGAATGCGTTTGTTGGGTCTCGCTGATGGTGAATTCATCCTGCGTGCTGACCACAGGGCTGGATGGGGAGGGCGGAGAAGGTGGAGAGCGGGGAGGTGTCTGCATTTCTTTGGAGCGGTGGCAGAGTTTGCTGACTTTGTGAGAACGGACTAGTTAGAAGACCGAGGAAGCTCATTTCCACTTCAAGGGGTCGTCTGAAACATGGCATCAGCAGGCCTCTCTCTGTTAGCGCTCGCCCGCTAACAGTGTGTGTGTGTGTGTGTGTGTGTGCACTAATGCGCATGTTCACACCACACACACACACACACACACTCCGATCGCCTCACATTCACAGATACTCATCATGTCTCCCCATCGCCTCCTCTCCTGAAATCTAATGTTTATTCGTACTTGAGGAAAATGCGCTGATACAGTTTTTCTTCAAGACTGAAAAACAGCCAAAAGCTAAAAAAAAGAAAAAAAAGTGGAACTTCAAAGCCCCCCGATGTTGGTGGTGGGTACACATTAATGAACACATCACACACACACACACACACACACACAAACAACCCTGTAACGTCCTGCAAATAATTAACTTTCCCTTACAAGTTTAATCACAAAATGGAGCGTGGATTGGCACGTTCGAACGTTAAAAAAAAAAAGTGTGTGTGTGTGTGTGTGTGTGTGTGAGTTTGCTCAACGCAGACACACACTAACGCGAGTCACTTTGCGAGCAAACAGTCAATACTGTAGTGGCTGATTAGTATGAGAAGAGGGGATGAATATTGGAGAAGGGCTCTCAAGAGCCACCCATGAAACATGGAGTGGATGTCAAAGCATTTTGTTCCCATCTCGTTCATTAGATCTAACTCGGGCTAGAGGAGTGTTTTTTTTAGTGCATTCACACACACACACACACACACACACAAAGGCTAAAACACTGCTGGAAACAGTTGTTATAGTTATTAGATCGGCGTGTCTGACATTTTGTCGACATAAGTAATTAATTTAGCCTTTCTATTGGGAATGTCCAAAGAGCCCAATTAACATGGCTAATATTGCTGCATCGTGTAAAAACAAGCCTTTTTTTTTTTTAAATACAGAGGGAATATTCAAATGACTCGCCTTCATTATTCAAATGTATAAGCAAAGTCATCACTGGGGAAAGAGACAAGATGGGATTCACACTCGCAGGAACAAGAAAATGATAATCAATCTTTTATTTCTGCGAAGCAATCAGATAAACAGCATATTTGATTCCGGCTTGATCTCATTGTTTGTGTAATCTGAAACCAGCAGGTTTCTTACATTTATCCTCATTATTTTTCACTAGACATTTAGAGGGTTTTTTCCCTATATATTGACTAAATGCCAAGTTGCTCTGATAATTGTTAATTATTTAATAATAATAAAAAAAGGAACATATTTGGATATCATTACAGCATGTTTGCATGAGCCTAGAAGCAGTATTTAAAAGGAAATCTTTTAGAGAAAGAGGCTTTTTTTTACTCTTAAAGTTGGTCCGGTACACATGCTGAGCAAAGACTCGCTCAGTTGCCAAATCCCACGGCTTTGTAAGCAGCGAAATGGAATCACACCAATAATATTCCTAATTTAGAGGGTGAAAATGTAAAAGGTCAGAGGCAGGAGGGTTTTTTTAATAGTTTATTTGAATCTGTTTTTATAGATTGCTATTGTGGCACTGTGTTTTCTATTTTCACGACTCGTTCAGGTATTTGTTTTCTAGCGAACTGAGGGGCCCCACTACTGCAAGGCACCGGGCTCTTGGCTCCACTCTCCCACTCGTATAGCTATAACAAAGTCAATATTACAAAGAGGTAACACATGTCGAGGTATGCTTCAGGCCTGCCCTGGTGCTGTGATCCTGGATTGGGACACACACACTCTCACACTCAAACACACACACACACACACCGTGCAAAAGAATGCGTGCCTTCAATAAGTAGGCTGCCCACCTCCATGAAGAAAAACAAAAATGTATGCCACTTTTTTCACTTCAAACAGCAAATTTGTTCTCTGGTTGAAGCTGGTATTTTGGCTTTCACACATGTGAAATTGTTCGTGTGTGTGTGGGAGTGTGTCTGAACTTCTCTTCCTACACAGTGCTATGTGTGAGCGAAAAGTACTTGTTGGTGTCTGCGCGTTCACATAAATTTGGAGAGTGTGTGTGTGTGCATATGTGTGTGTGTGTGAGGGCCAGTTTGTTTTGTTTTTCCCTTACTTCAGCACATCTGAGAGAGCTTTTCTGGAACTCCTGAGCCCTGTCCAAACAAAGATGGCCGAATGTGAGGGTTGGAGGGGAGGTGGATCAGGGCGTGCGTGTGTGTGTGTGTGTGTGTGTGTGTGTGTGTTTGTGATTTGTCAAGTAAGCTGGGACCAGAAGGGCCTTGCGAAAAAACCGAGAGGAGGGAGAGAAAACCGAGCCCCTGAGAAAGGCAGCTGGAAACGCGGAGACTTGCGGTCTTTCTCCCCCCCCCCCCCCCCCCTCCATCCCCCACATCTCTCTCCCTGGTCCAGCTGCACTCAGATGTGTCTGCCTCCCCCCCTCCGCCCCCCAAATCCCCCACCTCTGCGCTCCCAAGCTCAATGCCACTGCCAAGGAGGGAGAGAAAGAGGGAGAGTGTCGCAGCTGGTAATACTTAGTGGCCATTTTACCGCGGTAAAGGCATGAGATTCATTAGGCCAGGGCCCGCGTGTTTTGTGCTGAGTACCGGCCGTGTTATTGTTAGGATGTGGTAAAATTATAAATATGGAGGGGGTGAGTGGGGGGGATTCGGGGGGTGCAGGAATCCAAGTGGAAGGAGGTAGGAGAGGAGCGAGAGAGCGAGGTGGTGGGTGCTGGGGGGGGAGGAGGAAAGAGGAGAAACATGCCGCTCATTAAATCCTCTGCCACAGCCTTGTTTCTGGTGATTGGGTGGCAATAAAAAAGTCTGTCACAATTTGTCAAAGTTAATGACTCAATGGCACACCAACACTCACGCGCTGGAAGACACGCAAACATATGTCGAACTAGTCGATGGCTTTGTAATTGAAGGAGTGAGGATTCCGGCTTTAGTCAAATGAAGGGGACTTATGGGGTCTTCGGAGGGGAATTTGCAATTTGGTGGGGTCGATCGCAGAATGGCGATCTCCAATCTCGTTGCTTTCTTTCTTTCTGTCCCCCCCCCCCCCCCCCCCCACCCCCGCACCTGTTTGAGTTTGCTCCGTGTCGTCTCGGTTATAGTGACTCTGGATCAGCGTCTAGCCTCCATTTCAACCCCTCTATCTGTGAACTTTGTAAGACTGATAAAGAATAAGACACTGAGATGGACTTTCCTTTGGTCTGCCGTCTCCCTCCCTCTCTCGCTGTCCCACACACACACACACACACACACACACACACCTCACTTCTCTCTCTCATTGTGTGGCTTTGGGAGTGACACGCTTGTCACAGCAGTAATGTAGCCATTGGTTCAACACTTTCTCCTCTTCCCCCTCCCCTCTCCACCTCTATGTCTCGTCTTGTGTCCTATTTTTTTCTGTCATTTTGCCGGCTGAGACTGTAAATACTAATAAAAAGTAGCCGTTTTTTCTCGGGAGCATCCAAAAGCAGGAACTACGACAAAAGTGAACCCGGAGCGGTCGTCTCACTATGCTGGCTGAGGTAAACAATTAATCTGTAAATGACAACAACGCAGGCATTATTGCTTTTCTTTCTTTTTGTTGCTCTGACACTTTTGGTGAGACTTTATAATGTCAAGGGGGGGGATGTAGCACTCGCTTGCAAATAATCTGAATAGCGCAATTATCCCCGGTTCTGCGTAGCTTCTACATAGTTGTGTATTTCCACAGCTGTTGGGTGTGCAAGGCCCAGGTGTTTACAAGTAAACCACCGTGCTGACAAACTGTTTGAACAAAACTCTGAGGAAAGAAACAAATATTATTGCCCAGTCGTGTGTCTTGAAAACCAGCCAGTCTGTCTACGGTAGTCCTTTTTTTGATTGAGCTGAAAAAAAAAACAAAAAAAAAACACATACACATAATTTGGAGATTGCTTACACACAATTAGTGCAGCCGTTTTTACATTAAAAAATGGTCAAAGAAAATAAAGAGCCATTGGCGAGATTGCATCTAGGAACTTTTCCAAGATTTCTCTGGCTTGCGGGCCCGTTTGAGTAGGGGAATTCACTGATTGTGTGTGCGCGCACATTTGCATGAGAGGGAATGTGGGAGAGTGTGTGGGCGTTCGTGTGTGTGTGTGTGTGTGTGTAGTTCAGGAGGTAAGAGTCCCACCCTGCAGACCAGCGCGATGACTAAATGTCAATTTGGAGGAGTCTCAGCAGTGCTGGCCTCCTGTCGTCACGCTGCTGTCAAGCCTGCGCTATTTGTGTGTGTGTGTGTGTGTGTACCGTCGCCCACGCCAACCAATGATCGCCATGGAGATGTCCCCTCACAGAGAGGGGTCGGCAATTTGTCTGGGCTCTGACTAATACTTTCTGTTTGTGTTGGGGTGTAGCAGGGAAGCAACGAGCTGACGATGTCGGTCATCTTCTCTCCCCTCTCTCTCTATTTCCACCGACCTCGACCCCCGACCCCCCCCTCCTCCCCCGCCGCTCCTCCTGTTTCTTTTTCCTGTCCCCTTCCCTTTTTTACTCCTGCTCTCCTTTCTCGCGTCTGGTCGCACTGTGTGGTCGTGTCGAGTCTCCAGGAAGAGCTGGTCCTGACTGATATTTGCATTCGGTGGGGCTGATCAGCAACGCGAGCAGGTGTCGAGTCTTCATCCGTATCAGGCTCAGGTCACTCCCTCGGACGGGCTGAAAGTCAGAGCAGAGCTCGTGTAAATTGACGACAACAGCCTCTTTTTATTCTCCTTCCTTTCCTGTCCACACAGTGGCCAGTTATCAGTAAGCGGCCTTGAAGAAGGCAGAGCCTCACAACTCGCAGGATGATTTCTGCCTTTTCATTTGACTTCGTTGCCAGAGCAATTGTGTACACAAGTGACAATTCAGATAATCAATAAACTCATTGTTGAGTTTATTTTTTTAGTTTTTAGACTTTTGGAAAAAAAATAAATCAAAGACTTTTGATGTATGAAGCTCAATCATATTTTGGGAAGATCTGTGCTGCAGTCGGTTATTTACTGATGGACGCACACTTTATGTTGACACTAATATAATCTAAACCTTGTCAATGATATCGATCACGGCGGGATTATTTATTCAGCTATTTAGTTGAACCGTCACTCCAACAGTGTTTCACTTTAACGTACAAACTCGTAGCAAAAGTTGGATCTTTTGTACGCCGTTTCCCCAACCTTCCCTCATCAGCTTTCCTCTGCCTCCTCCACCTCCACACCTCTTCCCCACCTTTTTTACCATACACCAGCTTGCCCGACTCCCCCTCCCCCCACCCTCAAACCCACCCCCGCTGCTCCCTTTGCTATCTCACTGCGCTTCCTTTTTGCCGACCTTCCCTTCTTTCTCTCTCTCTTTCTCTCCCTCCATCAGCCTCCCTGCCTCCCCTCGCACCATTCTTTGAACCTGGCCTTGTGTCTGCGGACCCAGAGGTCTGTCACTGGGCAGATGGTTTGATCTCTGGCTGGGGAAATGCTTTGAGGAGAGCTGAGAGGGGCCAGGGGCCTGGACTGGGGGCCTCTGCCTGGACCTCCTGTCTACACAAAAAGATGGGAGAAACCGCTGCTCCCTTGATGCTCGGGATATTTGAACTGACAGTGAAGTCCGGTGTTAACAGCGGTGGTACAGCTCTCAATCTATACAGGCTGCACTGACTGAGAGCATGGTATATGATAGCGGGATCACAGGGCCGGGAGTTTTCGGGGTCCAGCATTGTGATATTATTCCTCTCCTTTCCCGGGTTTCACAATATCGAAGCCAGCTGGGTCCTTTTTCCCGTCCACTTCATAAACAAGCATGACTGTCCTGAAGCACACGCACGGCTATTTATCACGCGAGTGAGTCAGGCCGAAGCTTTCGTCATTGATCCGATGTGAAATGTTTAGGGGTGGTGGCCGTGATGGGTGATTTACTTTCTGTGACTGTGTCAAACCACACAGAAGAAGGCAAGTCATGTTTGGATGCAGACACGTTGCACGTTTTTGGATTGTGGAGTAATAACGTGTGTGTGTGTGTGTGTGTGTGTGTGAAGGCATGCAGAGTGTGAGTCACATCTGACAGCTGGCAAGCATAAAAAGACGGGACGGGACCTTTTGGTCGGAGTTGAAACTGGACGTCATCTGGAATGACAGCAGATGACAGATATCATCACTCACAATTCAGTTGTTTAGATTGTCCAGTTATGAGCTTGGGATTCATGTTCTTGATTAGTCGATCCTTATCAATGCCGGCTGGATTGCTTTTTCATTACTGGCCCCGGCAACAATCCCACATGTTGCATGTGTTCACCAAAAAAATAAAAAAAAGGTAGAAGAAAAAGTGGGTTTGATGTGTTCGATGGCATCACGGAGAGATGGGAACTGTGAAAACAGGCCATGCCAAACTGTGACTTTATCTCTCAACAGTAATCTATTACATAATAGTAATAGATTTTGTCTATGACCCCTTCATTCTTTCGGTCAGCAGGACCAAACATGGCCACATCAGGACAAAACGTTGCTGCGGTAACAGCAGGTGAAGTGCAACAAGACCGAGAGGCCCAGCCAAACATCTGAAACTTATGTTTCACACAATATCTTCACAGATTTATTTTATTTCCCCCAGTCTTTGCTCAATGTTTATTTATCTTCCTCACTTCATTCCCAAATCAGGCCTTTTTTTATTTTATTTTCTTCAATTAAGTTAAATCTAAAGACTAGATTGTTTTCCAATACATCAGATTTGAGAGCCTTTCACTGACTGACAGTGGATCTGAAAATCTGTCAAGTCACAAAGAGCATTAATTAAGGGTGCGTGCAAACAACAGGCGCGGCTGCTTCCATTTGTTTTGGCTTAAAGATGGGAGAAGAAAGAAAAGGAAGGAAAAAAAAAGAGCGGGGGTCCCAGGTCTCCCCATGAATACATGAAAACACATGCTTCTCTTCTCCTTCTGTAATCCACCAGGGACTCACGCCCCATTTGGTTCCCATTAGCATAGCTCTGGTCGCTCTGCCCCGTGTCAAAGCCCAGACGCACAGCTGCACAAAGGACAGGGACCTCTGGCTCCGCGACTGCCAGCCGCTGGGCTCCAAACCAGAACTGACATGGAAGACGGGGCCCTACGCTGTGGGGAATATCAGAGGGAAGACGCTCGTCTTTCCCCCCCGCCCGCCCCCGCGCAGTGTAAAAGCCAGACGCCGAAGACAGAGCGCACGTGATTAATCGTTGTTTGTTCTGCAGCACTTTGTAAAACGAGCAAAGGCTCCGTTTCAAGTCAAATGTATGAAATCAAACAAGCAAAAATTAGCCTTGGCATGAGGTATTTGCTCCCCTGTATGTTGTGGCGTGCTGTGTCGGGGACTACAAAGACTTCCTTTTATTCGCCGTGTTTTATTTGTCACCTGTTTCCAATATGGACATTGTGAAGTCCTGATCTATCCCGACGGAGCCGGGGCCTTGTTTTTATGACACGCAAAGCTGCTGTGCCTCTTTCCCCCTGCACACGTTGGACGCACATTTCTGGCAGGAAATTGACGGCATTTCAGCAGCTAACTCATGGATGAGATAATATCTTGTGGGTGGAAGAGAGGACAAGATGCTCCCAGTGTTTTACAGTGACCCTAAGCAGAAACAAATTTAAATCCGAAGCTGCTGCTGCAAAAGGGACGAGCACACACACACACACACACACACACACACGTGTGCACTTATACACAGGGTTTTCATTTAAATCTCGGCTTTGCTTAACTCACCAAACAAGAAATGTGGTCTGTGGCTGTGTGTTGAACATGGTAAAGGTTTAATACCCCGACCAGTATCTAGCAGCTGCCTGGGTTTCCACTCTACATTGTCAAGGAAGGATGTGGAGAAGCTGAGGGGGACTATGTGGGGTTTTGGTCGACACCAATGCTGAAATATGACAAGGTCGTTACTACAGGACACATATTAGACATATTAGATGAGGATCACAGGCTTGCTCTCCGTTGACCTCTACATACGGACTCGTTTGCATGGAATCGGCATTGATCCCGGGGAACGTTGCCGCTCTTCCGCAGGCTGTTTACAATCCCCTCGACCCGACTACGGGAGTCCAGGCTGCAGCCATCTTGTTCCGCAGCTCCTTCTTTTTTTCCTGCAGTTCTCAGTCCATCTGTCCCACTAACAGTTTTATAATTGAGAGTCCTCCCCAGTCTGATGCTGGCCATTGCCGACTGTCAGTGTTTATACAATTGGGCTGGGACAGGGACGGCGAAGCCAAGCAAAACATCCACGAAACATCAAGCCTCCAGCTAAACAAAACGCAGCAGTGAGACACACACACTTGAGCCAGATAAGGGCTGAAAATGATGCTTTCGGAGCGCAGCTAGGTGAAGTTGTTGACCATAGCGGTTTACAATGGCAGCTGAGTGAGAGTGTTGAATGTTGTTTGGGTCTAATTGTTACAGCGTTGTGGGATTTTCTTCACTCGCTAACAGCTTTCACTTTTCTAGTTGCTCATTTTTCGTAGTGATTTACGGACACACACTCGTTCACACACACACACACACACACACACACCCTCTGTCCTTTTCCTCTCCGTGGTCCTCTTTAGTTGCGAGCCAAAGAGGAAACCCTGGCGAGACGCTAGCACAGTGACTAATGCTGTGTATCTGGCCAGGCCTCAGATAACACAGCCACCTCCCCCGCCTGCTGTGACAAATATGTGCGAGCGTATAGCGGTGGGATCCGGGCCCGAGCTTGTCCCCGACCCAGCCCAGGCCAGACGCAGGTTAAACCCCGGCCAAGTGCAAAGACCCAGATCCACATCGGGCCACCGAGGCAGAGTTTGGGAGAATGTGAAAATCATGCGGAGACGTATTTAGGATTTCTTTTTTTTTGTCTTTGTTGCATCTGACGAGCCACACGCTCAGACGAACTCTGATGTTGTTGCTTTTGATGGCCATCTCTGACACATCCGTCTGCTGCTGCCTCTCTGAAAAAAAACCCAGCTGTAATCAGCCTGTAATCTTTCATTTTATTGCGTGTCTAACATCTTACTTTCTCTTACACGTTCCTGAACGTGGAACAATGCACAAACGAAGCCGAGAAATAACAGCACATCCTCTCTCTCTCCCTTCCCTTTTCCCGTCAGCGCCTCCTCAGTCGAAGGGGGCTCGCTGCTTTAATGCTTCTTAATGCTGCTGTCTGCTTAATGGGCCAGATATGAGAGGTGCTGCTAGCCGGCGTAATAAGTCAGTGATGAGAGGGCGCCTTGTCACAGCAGCAGCCCCGCAGACAGTGGCACGCTCTAATTGCCGTATTAGACGCCCCTTAACTATCTTGTCAGCTGTCAGACCCCGGCTCGTAAACAGCAGAGGTGCATTTGATATTTCCAATTGTGTATTTCCCGTCCGCCGCCGGAAGCGCTGCCGCACGGAGGGTAATTAACGGAAAGGGTTGTGTTGTGTGACATCACTGTGCTAAATTTGGACACTCAATTAGATTTTTTTTTCCCCCCAAATCATTTCCACAAGGAGGGTTATATAAAAAGGGGGAAATCTTCTGTGGCAAACACCTGACTGATGATTTCATTAATCAATTCACCTGCTAATTATCGGCAATTAATAGAACTGTTATTATTAATTAACTGAACTGTGAATACGTTCCCAAAGCTTAAAATGATGTCTTCATATTCCAAAATCTTGCACAACGGCCTTATAGTAACATTTAAAAAGCTGGAACTTTTTTTTGGCATTTCTCTTAGAAAATGTTACATTATTAAAATCGTTGGTGGTTAAGTTTCCAGCCATGGACTAATAACCAAACCATCCATTTCTAAACTTTATTGAAGGTTTTTAGAAAGCAGCGCAACAGCAATTTTCTGACGATAAGACAAGTTACAAAGATAAAGTGAGAAACTGCATGCGAATGACAAAAGGAGCGTTATGAAACAGCTTTCTGGGTCAACCCTGTATCTGAAAGGTCCACGTTTGACCCCATCCACGGTCAATGAGTGTTCACGGACAGCCGCGTCTGCCACATAAGTGAGGGGGGGGGGAACATTGAGCTCACGTATTGCATGTGGCTCGGGATAAGGAAGTCAGCTCAGTACATTACGTATCCGCCTGACACACGCCGTCTAATCCTCACACACGGCGAGGATTGCCGCGCCTGCACCTGGAGAGCTTAAAACACGCCTCCGAGTCAAATAATCTCTGTCTCCTGTCTTGTTCGGTGTCAAACTGCGAGGTGACATGGTTAGAAGTGGTGTAATTTTGTGTTTAATCTCAGATTAGCCCATGCTCACTTTGACACCTCCGGTTACTAATCTGGTTTTCGACACCTTTGGGTGAGCAAAAAAAAGGGGGGTTCTGTTCGACTTTGTGGTCCCTTTAGGAGATTATGAGTTTTATATCCTGAATTACAGGATATTGGTCTAATCCACAGACTGTAATGCTATTTCCTGCTGTTTAAACACCAGAATGTGCACTTGGGTCAATACTGTTGCACCTAAATATCCCGTCACCACTATCGGTGTATTGACCCGGGCTGTGTGACGTAAATCAGATCTTTTCTATCTGCTGAGTGCTGATTCTGTTGTTGTGAAACGGAGACATGGACTCCAACCTACGACCCTTTGTGTGCACGTCTTTGTCACACAGGTGTCACAGCACGACCACACACAAAAAAGACAATATGAGATAGCATATGGAGAGTATTGTAAATTCATAAAGTGTCCTGCTCTGATAAGAACGGGGCTCTGGCACGAGGACAAGCAGTCTCTTTCTCATCGTCGGACACGGATCACATGGATCTCAACCTTCACATTTAGATCTCATAAGGTTTTTCTCAGCGCTGGATTATTATGGATTGTCCTGTCAAAATAAATAAGCAGCCACCTTGTACTCTTCACCCAATTTCCTGCCTCAAGCATTCCTGAAATCTTTGCTCTGTAATTTTTTACAGCCTAAATAATTACCCTCAGTGGTTTATTAGTGAACCGACGGCGTATATGCCAAATGTAAAATGCATTATCCTCATCGTGTGGAATTGATGTTAATTATGTCAAGAAATTAACGTATTTTATTCTAACATCAGCAGCCAGCATTCTTAATTTCCACGACGATGTTAAAGACGTATAATTGATTTAAACAAAAAGATAAAGTGTTTTAAGAGTGAACGGGTAACACCATTTTTTTCTTCATAAGAAAGGTTTGATAAATTGTTAAATAAATGCACTGCTGCATATTCCCTTTGAGGCAGTTGCAGAAGTGTTACTATCTTTATCCATCAATTCATCTTGATAATATAAAAAAAAAAAAAAGTCTGATAAGCAAAAGGCTGCCAGTGGTTATTAAGATTCATCTTTCTAATTCCTTTTTTCTCTGTTGACTCCTTTTATTCCGCCGTCTTGTTTCTCCATGTCAGTGAGAAATTTACGGCTTGCAGCTGCTGCACTCATTTGGATGAATGAGCAGCATTCATTTGTGCTGGATTTCTGTGTTTATCGTACATTTACTCCCCGCTGCACAATCTCTCTACTGTTTGAAGAATGTAAAATATCATACCGGATCAAATGACCTCCTCCCTGTGCAAAACAACGTACCTGGACTTTTGTTGGGAGTCTTTTTAACAGTCCTCCATGAAGGCACATAGGCGGGTGACGCGTTGTGCTGTACCGAGTTGCCCTCGTCAAGTCTGCACACTTAACCTCCCACTACTAAAAGCTTCCCGGGGTCAGACTGAGTGCAGCTCCAGTGTTGAGTAACGGAGCCGCCACCGAAACAAGTTACATTTCTGTGTTTTCTGGAAGGGAAGTCCTTTGTCGGTTCTCCTGAACTCTGGGAAACTGACAGTACGTCGAGGCACATTCCCACACTGGAATGGAACCGTTCATTCGCTGGCTGTGAGTTATTGTTTGTGGTACGCTCAGGATCACAATAGTCATATTTTGAAGTCACCTGATCTCATTTGTATTTATGAGTGTCGCTCTATAACCGCTCTATCTCTGTCCGTGCTCTGCGATCGCTCTATGTACACGAGCTGTGACTGACGTGGGTTCGTCTCTGTTTCTGTCTTCGCAGGCCATTCGCTGCACACTGGTGAACTGCACATGTGAGTGTTTCCAGCCGGGGAAGATCCACCTACGAACATGTGACCAGTGCAAACACGGCTGGGTGGCTCACGGTGAGTACATCCAGTGTTAGGGTGATGGCTGGTAAAAATAAACCTACTTATTACTATTTTTGTATACAAATAAGTGTGGATAGTACATAGAGAAACACGGTCTGTGGTTGCTAATGTACTAAAATCCACTACTACTTTTTCCACTCATTTGCTTTCATGTTTTTGCACCTTTTGCAAAAACAGAAAGAAAAAGAGAGAAAAGAACACAAGCACAAGACGGATTGAGAAAGACGAGGCCACACCTCATGAGTTTTTCACGCTGTTGTAAGAAAAAAAAGGGAGAGGGAGGCAAGAAAGTACAAAGAGAAGGAGGAGGGGAGGGAAGAAAAAAGAAAACACCTGTTTGGCTCAGGTCCGCACAAGAGCGAGCCATGGGCCCTTCAGCAGATCGCACAGGACCCCATTGACTATTTTTTAATCCCTCCCTCTGAACTGTCAGGCGCCCATCTCTCCTCTCCCCCACTTTTCATTTCATGTCGGCATTGGCAGGGACTCTGACAAGTAGTTCTTCATTTTTTATTATGTTCGTGTCTGGCTGCGCTGTGTTGTCAGGCAAAGCGCGCGTCAGCAGGAAAAAAGCCGTCCTAGGATCAGAGAGAGACCCGACCAGGTGTCACCCAGACAGGCGGGGAGAGAGGAGGGGGGGGAGAGGTATGAGGGGAAGGGCAGAGAGAGGGATTGAGGCAGAGAGGAAGAAAGAGAGAGTGGACCAGGTGTCGCGCAGACAGCAAGAGAGGAGGAAGAGGTGGCTGAGGTTACGATAGAGGGGGGCAATAACAAAACTTGCACCTCAACTTCATTGTGGCCCCTACATACCTACATACTTCATCGTGTATAGACCATTTGATCACACACATGATTAGGTATAAATATATATGATAAAATAAGGAAGGCAACAACAGATGCATGTCCAGCCACAAAGAGAAAGAATTAAGATGGAAGACAAAACGGGATGGACGGGGACAGAGAAGGCGAGATAAAGGAGATGTAAAGAGCACCGTAAATGTGACGGAACGGGAGATTGGATTAAATAAAAAAAAACACTGGGTAATTACATTAATGTCATTGCTTTTATCCAGTTGATATATTCTTATTATCTAGTGCTGACCATGCAGGAGCCATGGTCAGCCTTCCTCCGAAGGAAGAGAAGGAAGCGTGGAAGTCATTAACCGGTGCCTGTCCGTGTGTGTGTGTCTGTGTGTGTGTGTCTGTGTGTGTGTTTGCATCTCCCTTTTCCTTCTTCAACTTTTCACCCGGTGGTTGACGCAGCTCTGGACAAGCTCAGCACCCAGCACCTGTACCACCCGACCCAGGTGGAGATCGTACAGTCCAACGTGGTCTTCGACATCAGCAGCCTGATGCTGTACGGCACCCAGGCCGTACCCGTCAGGCTCAAGATCCTCCTGGACCGCCTCTTCTCCGTGCTGAAGCAGGAAGAGGTGCTGCACATCCTGCACGGCCTGGGCTGGACCCTCCGAGACTACGTCAGGGGCTACATACTGCAGGTCAGTGACCAACAGGCACGCTAGACTGACACATGGAAGGCACACTCACTCTCTGCTTGTACACAAATGCATCCATACCTATGCTTTTATATCTGCCTGCAATTGAATGACAAAGCGGGGATAATCTCCACAGTGATCACTACTATTTATCCACAACAAAGCGCATCTACAAATGTCTCTGGCATCGCAGTTATTATCAGGCATCGATCACAAGCAGAGTGGTGACCATCCAAGCTACTTCAGTCCCATTACACATCCATTTTCTTCCCATTTTCCCTGCCGTTACTTCGACTTCTGTCTGCCCCCTTTTCCTGCCCTGTCAACACTATGCCCCTCCGCTGGAAAAGGGAAAGGAATAATAAAAAAAAAGAAAAGTGAAGAAAAATGTCACGCCAGCAAACTATAAAACCACTGTAGTGCGTTTCCTCTCTCCATCCATCCTTCCCTCCACCGCTCCCTCCCATATAATTGCAGTCAGACACATTTCTCAATCAAAGGTACGGAGGTTTTGGTGTTGAAACCCAAACCAAAGTGTTCCTGAATGAATTAGTTAAGAGCAAGTGAACATGTGAATGTGGTTAGTGTGCGTGTGTGTGTGTGTGTGTTGTGTGCACATGTGCTTATCTGTATGCGTGTATGGTTTAGTGTTCAGAGTAAGTGGAACAGCATGGTGATGGTGGTTTGTATGTGGAAACAGCTTCTGTGAGGAAAGCACTCGCAGATCCATGCAGGCCCTTTTTCTCAAAGTCTTTAAGAACACACACACACACACACACACAAAATAAACAATTGCAAACCAACAGTTAGACGGTACTACAGTTATATAGTTACAAATTGGGATTACAATTCGAAATTAAACATTATGTGAGTAATAATACATTTTAAAAATATAAAATTAAAGAAATATGATATAATCCCTCCAGGTATTATATTATATTCTTACAAAGTAGTTTTAAATATTTGTTTGATTTCCCTAATTGAAACAATCATTACATCTGTTTTCTATCTTTTTCCGTAACTGATTAATGGTTTAGTCTATTAAATGTCAAACAAATAGTAAAACATTGGCCATTAAATGTTATGAGAACCCAATGTGACATCTTCAAATGTCTTGTGAATCCAAAATATTGCATTTGAAATAACAAGAAACACGGACAAGCAACAAATCTGTAGAGAATATTTTTTGGATAGTTTTTAACTGTTTCAGCAACAAACAAAAACATGCAGTATTTCCCCTGATTTCCCCCAAACCTGCAGAGTGAGAGACAGCCTCGTATTGAGCAACCACAGTGGTTCTCATCGTAGCCTCTGTGCTCTAATAGTCAGCTTGTGGGAGCACTGTTGCTCAACTGCTCAGCCTCATGTCACGCTACTGGCTAAATCCTCTAGATCTCCTCAGAAGGGCTTCAAAGGGGCCGCGGCCCGGCGAGAAGCAGCCAGTCACTTAAGGACAGTAAGTAGTCATTGTACGGCCCTATTAGCCTGTAAGTAGCTATGAAATTCAATCATCTTCCCCGAAGCCTCCGGGCAATGCTTTGTGTCAGGGGTTTATCTCCAACCACCATGCCGCATTAAAAGAGAGATAAAACGGGGAGAACAGTATTGCAGATGATGGATAATAAGTTGTCTTTTTGATATCCATGTCAGGGGACATCATTTGATGATGAATTACTTATTACCGTGATCCTCGCAAGTCAAAGACTCACTTGTACCGATTCAGGATTTTAATAGAAGTAATCATGTTAATTCATATTTTAATGAGATACGCAATAAATCACTATAATTACACAGAAAATGCACTCACAATGTCTGAATTGTGTTATTTTTTTACATGCTTTTTTTGTTGTTTGTTTTGGCTCTCTTTGTTTTTCCCGCCTATATCCGTCTACCTCGTACCTTAGCAATGCTAGTATGTGTCACAACAAGTTTAGATTGAGGAAGAAAAGAGTGTGTGTGTGCGTGCGTGTGTGTGTGTGTGTTTGCTGGGTGTCGGTGGGCATGGGTGTCAGTGATGCGCCAGAGAGCTCAGGACATTGAGTTGACAGAGTATACCTGCAGCTCCTCTGAAGCCTGACCACCTGAATGTATGCGGCGCGGTAGGAAAACACGCTTATCTCGGACCAATCTCATGAAAAGCCTCTGCAGAAAACACAAGACGCCGCGTGGCATCAGTATTCTGCCCTCAGACCAACACGTCGCAGGCCTACGGAGCAGCGCTGTTAGAAAGCGGAGGCCTCATTTGTCAAAATCATGTCCAACACCTCCTCCATGACACCATTCTATTGTTAGTGCTATCGTGTAGGGAAGTGAATTTCAGTGTTAATTTCTCCGTCATGTATGTTCCTCGAGTGTAAATCACACAGTTGCATACATTGACATAAGAGAGCATCCACTCTTCTATTGTTCATTAATTACAGAAGCATCAGTATCGTCTTATCACCTTGATATTCCCACATTAGCGCCAACGCATTGGAGTAACTGTCATCACTATCCTCTCCTGCAGAATAAAGCAATTCTAACAAATATGTCCACAAAGCGCTTTGCGTTTTTAATCCACAGAAGGATTTCATTTAGGTCAACATCTGAGACACATTTTGTCCTCCTCAGACCTCGCCGCCGCTCGCCGCATGACAAAAGTCGATGCATCACAGAGGTGTGACTAAATCTGCGCACACTGTGCAATTTATCTTTGTAATAGGCTCCTTAAACCGAAGAAATTAATCAATATTATTAAAAGCACAATAGCTTATCAAGTGGTTGGAATTTTGATTTGTAAAGGAGAGGAATTATACATGACATCAATAGCCATTAAAATGACTGATTGTCTTTCTCTGCCTCCCCTTGTTTAGTCTTTCTATGAAGCGTTTGAAGCCTGACCTTCAGGCCGCAGACTGCTCTCTTATAGCATTAACACACTTGCACAAGTCAGATGCTTCAGTATTTCCTTCAGTATACATGAAGGATTGTGTGTTTACCCGACCACGCATCCACAAAATAGTATAATGTGTTTTTAAATTCCTAATAAACGCTCCCAGAAGAGAACAACATGTTTTTTCGAGAGTTTAAAAAGTTATTTAATGACCTTTGCAGTGTGCCTCTGCTTCTGTGAAATATCCTGAAAACTAATACAGACCAAAAAAAAATGATGTTGTTGGTTGAGTTCTGCAACTTCACATACATTCAAATGTACTTTTTTAAATAGCTTAAATTCATTTGTTACATAAAAAGTGTACCAAAAAAGTAAAAAGGGAACAGGAAGTAGCAATTGGCGGTTTACATCCATTTATGTTCAAAGAAAAACGATTACCTTTTTGCATATCTACCAGTTTTAAAAGAGTCGTGAGGTCAGAGAATATTCTCCACTACAGTCGTCTGAAAATCCCCCAAATTTAAGCTTTCCCACCTCGTAGTGACGACAGAAAGTCATGCCTCTATCTCTGTGTGTGAGATATGTTTGTCTACCATCTAACCCCCCCCCTCCACTTCACGTTCAATCCCAGGCATCATGTGAACAACACAGACACGTTTATTTGTTGCAAGAATGCCTTGCCCTTCGCTTTGGCAGAACTTTTACCTCTCCCCCTCCCTCCCTCCGCTCATCCCTCTCTCCTCTCCCGTGGTCGTCCAGACAGACCCTCAGCCAATGTGCACCAGATGCCCTCCCACCTCCACCCCGCCCCGCAGCCTGTCACTGCTCACTCCTCTGTTCGATACAGACAGATGGAATTGCTATCAGTGCTGGCTCCTCTCGCTCTGTCTCAGCCTGTCTCCCACACTCCACACTGTCTATTTTGTCTTCCTCTCTCTTATCCCGTACCAAGTGAAAATAAGGAGAGAGAGAGAGAGAGAGAGACTGCCTAGCCAACATATGGAGCGGAGCCCTGGGTTTTCCTGAGCGACATTCTCAGTAATGTTCTGTCCTTGTAGAACATTGGGCTGCCTCCACTTTTTATGAGATGTGGTTTTCCTGACTCCACACGGCTTCCAGGAGACCCAGATGGAACCGCTAACAACCCCCACCGCCGCCACGCAACCGCACGCACATACTGTACACACACACACACACACACACACACACACACAGTCTTTGCCCTAATTGCACACACACTCGGAAGAAAGCTTACTCAAACTATCAGACACACACACACGGCCACAAAAATCACACTCATCTAACATGGCGCTTTGTTTCAGTGGCAGATGCCTGGCATGAGGGTGTGTTTAAAGTTATTAATGCAGTAAAATAATCTCCTGGCATTCCTGTTTTTTTTTTTTTTTTGTATCTACTTTTCTGGTTAATCTTGTTTTTCTGTAATGAGCACGAACATTGGAGGTAGTTTCAGAGAGCCACAGGGGGGGCTGTGCTCTGATTTAAAAAAAAAAAAAAAAATCTTGTGACTATAATGTTGTACATGTGTACTTACACATGTGGAATATGAGATGTAATTACATGGATTAGGGTGCAACAGCGTTGGTGTAAGACAGGAAACCATTTCCAGTTGCAGGTGGGTCCTGGGGCCTTCGTGAAGGTACCACTCGGCTTCTCTATAGTGGTTTAGAAAGGTATTTATTGAGTTAGAGTCACATTTCAACATTTCTGTCTTTTTTTTTCTCCCCCCTTCACCGTACTCCCCCCTCTCCATTTTCTGTCTCTCACTCTGTCAACTGTGAAGGGCACCATATCTCTTGATCCTCGCCTGAGAAACTTCCATTTTAGGTAGTCGGGCTCTGTGCAACAGCATTTTTTGGACACGATCCCTTTCTCCAATCTCCTCCATACGGCACACTTGTAACCCCCTATTTTCCTCCTGTCCTCCTCTCCACCCTCCATCACCTCCCGGTGCCTCCCCTTCTCTCAGAACCTGTTTTCTGTTATCACTACTTAATGCCTCACCCTGGGAGATGGACGGGGGAGAAAGCATTCTCCTAAGGTGGAAATTCTTACGTTCATATGGTTATGATTTGGTGGGGAGGTCAGGCTCGATCTTTGCTGGAAGGCTTACGGTTGGCTCTGTGCTGGCCGTGCTGGGCTCCAAGCACTTCAAAGAGGGCCGGTGTACTGAATCAAGGTGATTCTTACCCCCCCCCCCCCCCCTCCTCTCTCTCTCTCTCTCCCCACACACACACACACACTGTCCTGCCTAGTGCTCTTACGGGTGTCTTCTCCCTTCTTATTCTAAGCCGGAGACAAAAGAATGTGATTTGAGGATCCGTCAGAGAGAGCAAGTCATTTAAACCATGTGATAACAGAACCAATTTTAGGTTTAAAAACACAAACACACAAAACACTGCTTTATCAACAAAAACCTGTCCAATCCAGCCTGCGTCATATCGCAATAAACAATCTTTAAAAAAAAAAAATGATATAATGTTAACAGAAATTGTAAGCCCCTTCACAGTCACTTTTTTTTTTCTCACAGCTTGCAAAGCTCACAGCCAGCTCCTTACACAAAGTCCTGCCCCATGCCAAATCCTCAGTCCCTCGCTTTTGAATCCTAAACCCAGGCCTCAAATGAATTCAAGCTGGAGAAGCAAGGTTATGAGCAGGTTACATTGTATGTAGGAATTTGGGAAATAATTCCCCTTATATTGGATTTGGAAGGAGGTTCTGAATTTAACCAAAGATTCTACAAGGCCTCACAAGCTGCTGCAAGTTTAAAATTAAGGGGGGAATATATATATATATATTATATTGCAATGAAACCAGTTTGGTTTGACGCACTTATAACACCTTCGCACATGCTATGAAGTGGAGATTGAGGAGAAACTTGCGTCCAAAGAGAGTAAGTGAGAGTTAAGGGTCCATCTTTTTATCCCTCCAAATCTCCATGTGTTGAACTCCGCGCGCTGAGGGCCATTCCTTTGATCAGCAGGAGTGCATTTGTTTTTCCGTGTATTTTCTGTTTCTTTGGCTACACGGAGGCCCGAGGTGAAGTTTTGCTGACTTATTCTTTTATATCGGATAGCTGTGAAGGAGTTTAGGTAATATCAGGACTGCAGATGCGAGCCAGGAGTGTAGCTGTGCATGATCACACCCTTGTGTTTGCATGCTTTTAAATCACACTATACTTTGTCATTTTCACACCGTTGGAGTTTTTAATGCCGTCGGCCCCGTCTTTATAACTCTCACGGTTTCTACTGCAGCCGTCACCTGTCAGTTCTACGCTTTCAGCAGAGCATTAAGGATGTTTTCCCAGTGTGTGTACTCTGGTCTTAGCTGTTATGAACTACAGCACAGTGCTGTATCGTGTTATTTGTCTTTACATTGCCGTTTCAGATTGACACCATCGCTACAGCAACAACCTTCAACACTACGATGTGCTCTACTCAAATCAACCCTCTGCCTCATGCATGTTTAGTATACATAAACATATACAGTGTAAGAGTATTACACTGTTTATAATACACTGTCGTGTTTCATTACTCACTGATTAAAAACACAACTTTTGACTTCAATATTATTACATGCAGAGCACGACTGTAGCCACAGTTCATACACTTCAGTCTCGGATCATGGATATTGCATCACAGGACGTGATAAAGAGCCGATACATATGTCAATTTCCCCTCAAGAGACGCTTAAGTAATTACACCACACTTGGAAATCCCTTTAATGCATCTATTACATGCTTGGTGGCCACATGTATATTTTAAAATGTTATTTAAAGTTAGGATCGGGTGACCCCCCCCTGTAGCCGGTCAAATTTAAAGATCATGAATATTCCATGCTAAAAATGTATGGGAGTGGGAGGTGTTCGTGTGTGTGTGTGTGTGTGTGTCTAGGGGTGCTCCAATGAAATCTGATTGGGGAGTTAACATACTGTGCAGGGCAAACATGGGACGTGAAAATGATATGTTTAACATACATAGTCAAGTCTTGGAGCTCCCACGGGATCCTATAGGGTTTGATCAAACTACACTCCGCTAGGATACACACACACACACGCGCACACACACACACACACACACACACACACAGAGTATATGAGCGCCACCTTCTTACCCATTTCCCTCTCAAATCCCCATGATAAAGCTGACTTCAAAGCCTCACAGCCAATCCCACAGCTTTATCCGAGATGCTGGTTTGATTCACTGGCTGCGTCTCTTCCCATGGCCCCCACTTCACCACACACACCACACCCCAAGACACACACACACAAACACACAACCTTCTTCACTTTCTATCTCGATCTGAGAAAAGCAGCTATCTCGGTCCACCTTGTGGCTCCTCTGAATGTAAGTGAAGAGAAGGGGCCACCAGTGCTTTTCTTCTCCCTTCTAAGTTCCACTGGCATGTCATAATTTAAATAAAAAGGAATATTCTCCCTGTATTAATGGAATGCTCTCTTTCTCCTCATCCCCTCTGAACACCCCCCCCCCCGCCTGCTCCATGTTATATGCACTACACTGATCAGTGTAATGGGATCTCTGGTTCTCTCACTGCACATTTGCCTTTCTCTTTTTACCCAGTGTCCGTGCCCCGGGAGAATTCCCTCAACAGGTCCTCACTGCCGCCCTCGTGCTGCCGAAGCTCCCCATGGGAGTCAGCCACGCACCCTAATTGAAACTGGAAATCTGCCAGCCTGCTTATCAGGAATTTTTATTTACCTCTGCCAGGCTCCTGCCCTCTTTACTTTTCACAGAGGGTCATGTTATAATTACCTCCTCAAACAGAATCCCTCTCTCTTTCTGTCGGCATCCCTCACTCCATATATATCCTTTTTCATAAGTTATAATATCCTGTCTCGCCTGCGCTGGAAGGCGGAAATGGCTTCTGAATTCTGAAGTGGCTTTTTCTAGGGGGGTAAGGGGAAGGGGGGGGCTCGCTGCTGCAGAGGGAAATTGAATTTTACTTCAAGGTCAGCGACACTAATGATAGTGTGGGAAGGTGTTGATCTTGTGGCGCACTGGTTTGTCTAGCAGAACCCTCGCTGTATCGATCTGCACGGGGAGATCTCAGCCCCGGCATTGATTGTCACACGGAATTGTTTGGGAGTGTGGTGGAAATCACTAGTGTGGTATAAGTGGTGATTTGGGACCGTAGTCGCTCGCAGGGGTCGGCACTTATAGACAGAAAAATAAATGAATGTTTCAAACAAAAGGAATGCTGGGAAATGGATGAAGTCTCCCAAAAAAAAAAAAAATAAAAAATAAAAACCTGGTGCAGATCAGTAGATACAGTACAGTTATGTCCTGAACTGCTCGCCGCCCACATCGGGATCGATGCTTAATATAGCGGTTGAAAGTATCCGTACACTCTAAATGCCACTTGCAAAGCTGAAGTTGTGCACAACACACACACAAACTGTACCTTCACAGGCGAATTTTAACCAATGTCTTGCATGAATCACTGCTGCTTGTATGCACGTCGGTTAGTTATGGGTAGGTGCCCTGCGGTGTGAGTGAATGTGTGTCACTTCCCCCACAAATGGAAACATTTAGACACCGAAGTGTGTCCTGAGGTGAGAGCTGTAGAAGCTCTCACTCATAAAGTAGCAGGGAGGCGGCCTGTGGAGGAAATGAGCTCGGCAGACGGGCGGAGGGAGAAAGAGAGCGTGACACACACACCGAAAGGACCTCACACACATACACAGATGCGCATGCACATGGCGGCGAGAAAAGAAAACACACACACACACACACACACACGGCTGCGGCTGTGCTGCTTTGCACGATGTCTGTCACCGTCTCGTGGATCCAGCTGTGTTGGACTTCCTGTGTTTCTAGGCGATGCCGTGGTGTACTGTACCTCCATGTTGTGAGGTGGTGGTGGTGGTGGTGGTGGTTGAAAGGTTGACTGACCTCACCGTGAACCAACACCAGTCCTGGGACACCTGTGGAAGTTCACCGCGGGATGAAAAAAATAATGGAGCATCTCATTTTAGACTTAAGTGACTCCTTATTTTAAATTCGACTTAATAGTCTTTTACTGTCTTTTTTTTTTTTCGCGCTTGCTTGTTGGAAAGCTCCCGTCTCTTATGCTTCTTATGCTATTTTGTTCTCTCGCCTCCTTCGTTATCCTCTCTCTCCGTCTCCGACGTGTTGTGCACGAGTGCGTTTATTAAGCGGGATGACCTGTCATGCAGGTGATGACTCCCCCCCCACACATCCTCCTCCTCTCTCTCTTCTTCTGGCCTAAAGAGAGAGACACCACCTCTCCTCTATCAATTGGTCTGGCTTCACTTCACCTCAGACAGGAGGGGAGAGGTAGACGGAGGGGTTTGAGGGGGGGGAGGAGGAGGAGGAGGAGGAGGAGGAGGGGAAGCCTCAGCGTGAAGGAGAAGGAACCGAGAAACTTCAAAGCGGGTCAAATCCCATCGTAGGTCAGCCCGTTCTTTAATGCAGATTAGTATTAGCATGCGTTGCAAGATTAAAGACATTTTTTTTTGTTTGTTTGTTTGTTTTTCATCCCCAGCCATGCCAATAAACAATCAGTGCATTAAGTGGCGAGCAAATGGAATCAATTCATCCAGTTTTGCGCAGATGAGTGCAGAAAACGAGGCGTGAAGCAGCCGCTCTCTGTGTTTGGAGTGGCTAATTAGGAGCCCATTATAGGGCATCTCAGCATGGTGCTGCCCTGATTGTTTATTAGAATTTCACGAAGGTGAAGGAGAGCAGGAGAGAGAGGGAAAGAAAAGGGGACTAATAGTAGTAATAAATGGATAATAAATGAATACCTAACAAACACACACACACACACAGCCTTGGTGAATGCCAGCCCCTGGGCCTCCTACAAAAAGGGCTCTTGTAAAAGTGTGGGGAAAAAAGAAAAATCTCTACCAGTACCGTGCATGTGCTTGGCTCCGTCCCTTTTAAAGACTGTCTTATTAAATGGGTAAGTGGCTGAGTGCTGAGACCACCAAGTGAGCCGTGCTGTCACTGGCACGCTGCTCTCTGTGGGTTGAGTGCCGCAGGCGCAGACAGGATATGATATAGGGTCACCAGAAATGATGGTTGAACACTCCGTGATGCATCGGTTCCCAGCATCGCCACCCAGCCCTGCCAGTGGCATTTGGGCTACTTTTTTTTTTTCGCGTGTCCTGATTCTTTCTGTATGTGTTGGAAGAAAAAGGCAGTCATCAAAAAAGACATCAGGGCTTTATGAAGATGGGAGATGAATAGACTACAGGTGACCGACCTCAGGGAGCACAGACACATGCATGAAGGCAAACCACATACAAACACACACATTAAGGGCACCAGTTAGTACTTGGGGCATGCTCTCCTCTCTGTTAGCTCCACCTAACCTCTGGTTTACACTGGATGTGTGTGTGTGTGTGTGTGTGTGTGTACACTCACAAGTCTTGCGCTCTCATCTTCAGGATCTAAGACTCATTGCCAAATGATGCTTTGGTGCCAGGCACTGCCTTATCGCACACACGCACACAAACACACACACACACACACACACACACACACACACACACACACACACAGTCGTACATGATGATCTACCCTCCGCATAAACAAAGATAAGAGCAGGAACGGTCAGCGCAAGGCCCCAAGAGGTACAAAGCTATTACCGGGAGACCACAGTCGCGTGGCTGTGTGTGTGTGTGTGTGTGTGTGTGTGTGTGTGTGTAGTCGTGTTTGTGTTAACGCAGTGCCAGGAGCAGAGCAGAACCCTCGGAGCAGCAGCACAGAGTTTCGTGCGTCACGTTGCTCGGCGCTGCTAACTGTTAAAACCAGGAGAGTGCCACCAGTAACGCGAGGCGTTAAAACTCCTCTCCGACTTCCCGTCAGAAGTCCTCGCCACCAGCCGTGACGGCTCAAAAGTGATCCGACAGCATAATCGCAGCAAGCACTGAACAACGTGCCAAAGGGCCCTGACAGTTTGACAATGACGTTGCCAGCTGCGGCGTCTCACGTCGAGCATTGGAATCACACTTAGGTACGAGGGGGAGGGGAGGGCTTGATCCCCTGACAAAAATCCAGCCGTTGCGGTGACACAGTACAAAGCGTTTTCCCACTTTGCCAAGCTGACGAAGCTAATTACCACGCTAAAATTCCTTGGATCAGTCCGAGATCAAGTCTCCTTAGCACCGGGAGCTGCACACCCAGCATGCCTCAGGACAGGAATGTCTCCGGATTCCATTGATTTCCCAGATTCCCAGGTCTGAGCACAGAGCATGTCTCAAAGCTTTGTAATTATGCACCGCAGTGTTACCTTAACGGCATCAGCTGTAGGGTGAAACAAAAGTAAGGTGAAACCTTGTTACTTATTTATTAGCATGAAAAAGCTCGAGGCAGGAGTATAAAAGTTTGCATCTACGATTCAACCTGCCATTTATTAATGTTTCAAGAGGTTTTTATAGGTTCACATTCTACACATAACAATCTCTTTTCAACACAGTGATTCGAAAGCTAAAAATAGAGCGTTTCAGGGCCCTATGCTCTGGCTGAGTGACAGAAAGTTCGCCTTCGTGTAGCAGCGGAGTGAATTCCACAGCATTATGACTGCATCAGTTCCTTCGGCTCTTTGAAAAGAAACGCAGGACCGAGTCCGCTGTTATCAGAGCGTGGGTCCAGCCACCTTCTCCCTTTATGGGCATGTTTCGCTAATCTTGCTACTGGCCCTCTACTTTTTTTTGGAGTTTTTAAGTCGAAACAGGTGTTGCACTCGTAACGCAATCGCGTATTAGCGCGAGCGCCTCGGCTCGCACTCCTCCGAGGGGCCGTGTTTTCTTTGCAGATTCCTTTCTTGGCTCGGAGGCCTACACCTTGTTTCGTATGAGTTAGAGACTCGTGGACGGGAGTCATTAAAGCCATTTTGATACGGGTGTAATTTTTAAGATGGACTTGCGAGGGGTCAGATACACAGTACTTGTTACAAGCCGAAAAAAGCAATGAAGAATTCACGCGCTGGCACCAAACCAGTCAAGACGAAAGTCATGTCCGTTGTGAGTCACAACTCATCATTTCTTGCTTTTTTGGACCATCCGCTGCGTGCGTGTTAGCACGTAGGTGAGTTTTATCGTCCGTCCTTAAAATAAAGAGCGATATAAAGTAAAAAATCAATCTGGCACCAGACCCAGCAAAGGTTTCTTCTTTTGGTCCACTCAGCCACCCTCCCGCTCGGCCTTTTTCTTCCATTTTCATGTCTAAGGATAGAGAGATTAAAGGGAGTCCGTGTCTCAACCCTGAACAACTGCCATCACTCACCGACGAGCAGTGCCAAGCCCCGTCTCTAACGTCTCTCAAGCCGCTGGATACGCAACATCCCCTGGTGCTCTCCGGCCCTTCTCTTCATCCCAAACACACACACACACATCACATGCATGATTTACTGTCATACACTCCCGTGTGCGCCTTTATGCACGCGTGTGAGTAAATGTGCGCTCACATATGTGTTCTGTGTGCACGGCAGCGGCCACATCAAACACACTAAAGCGGTGCTCCTCTGAGACATTACCCCATCCATTATCATCCCCCCGTAGTGATTCCAATGCAGGAAAAAAAAAAAGTCAACATTTCAAAACCTGAAAAAATTAATACATAAATAAAAAAATAAAAAAAGTAAAGGCAGGCTACATCTGGCACAATGTCTGTACTTCCAAGTAAGTATCTGGGGAGGAGATCTGGTGGGACGGAGCCTCGGTCGGCTTTGGAAGCAGTAGAAACGGATGTCACACTGGAAATTTATATGGTGCGGTTCAGGGAGCAGTGGCTGTAAATTGACAAGTGATGCTTGTGAGCAGCGTTACCCGTCTGTTTCCCTTTCTCTCATCTTCTATCTCTTTCTTTTTTTTTTTCTTCTCTTAGCGGTTTCTTCCTACATCTGTGCTCGCCCCGAGCATTATTGTTAACGGGTGAGAGATACAAAAACAAGCCAGGAAACTCAAACGGGAAGAGGTAGCTGCGCGCCCAGACAAAATGACTTGTGTTCGCTTCGTAACATGAAAAATAGTGACAGACGGAAAAATATGAGCCACATCCGAAGCCAAGATTTCTAATCTTTAAGCGATGTTTCGCCTGGATGAATGTGACCCTAAAGTCGTGCTTTTGTAGCGATGAGAGAGTATGAACTGTAAAAGTCTAAAAATATAAACAGCGAAAACTGCTTTAAAAAAAAAAAAAAAAAAGAATACCGACATTAACTGTAATGCCTGTCATTTCTTCCTGGAAATATTAAATATGGCCGAGGCCATTAGGCCACAGTGTTGAGGCTGGGAGTGTGTTCTTCTGTGTGTGTATCTGTGCTATAGTTTGATCGGGTCATTCTACTGTATAAATGTCTCTAATGGCAGCACTCTTTTTAATAATGCAGGAACCTCTTTTCTCTGTCCCTCCTCCCCATCACATCACGTTTGGAGTGACAGCCACATGAGCCACCGTTCCCAATGCACTCAGTCTACAGCAGGTCACCTCCATACAGGGGGAGAGAGAGAGGGAGAGAATATGATACTGAAAGAGATGCACACAAAGAAGAAAGACAATTGACGTTACTGGAGTATCGGGAGAGGCTGAAGACACAACAAAAAATCTAGTTTACTCTTCTCAACAGAGGATGACACTACACTTATCATCAGGCTTGATTTATAAGAAACACATTTCTACATTAGGTCACAGAAGACAGCCTTTAATCTGATATGTTTTCATAATATAGTTCTGAAAACAAAAGGCCTAAAAAAGGCAAAAACGCCACAGAAAAGAAGCATCTAAAACATGCTATATACAGACGTTCACTCCTCATTTGGTGTAAAACATCCTCAATATTTTAAATTGAGCTGCCCTCTGTACAGCTCACCACATGCCACTATCTAGTGTTTTCCCTGTGCATGTGGAGCGCCTGTGAGGCCGGACTAGGCCGCAATCTGACAGAAATAAATGATATATTTTTCAACTTAAAATCTTTGCAAAATCATCACACACTTGCGTGAGATTGAATCTGTCTCGGTGATGCCGCCCCCCGCTGCACAAGTCGGTAACGCTAACGCTGCCCGGGCAATGACATCTGGTATACTTTGCTTTTCTCCCGCCAGCGCCGCCACACGCCAATTGAGAACCGACAGATGCCGAGACCGCTGTGGCAGCTCTGTCTCGCTCTCGGTGTACCAGTTCCTCTCCGAGACGGGAAACACGCTGTCAGAGAGGAGAGACGTGAAGGGGGGAGATAATAGGAGACAAGGCTAGGTGAAAGTGATCATCAGGGGCGCACGGAGAGGAACTCTCACACCGCCCGCTCACAACACGTGATGTGTCACGGACCCAAACATCAACGTGGGTGCCGTGAGGATGATGCCCCTTCAGGGTGACAGCGTGATAAGAAAGGGAGCATTATATTGTAGCACCAGTGCAGCATGGTGCACGTTACATGCCGCACCCCTACCTCGCCTCTTCCGCTCCCCCCCCCCCCCTCTCATTAACCTCAGCTCTGATTGCCCCCAGGACTCCCTTGTGCTAATTAGAAGGGGGGAATATGTCTGCGATGCATGCGCTATTGTACAAACACACACACACACACACACACACACACACTCTGCGCAACTGACAGAGAGGCTTCTGTAACTGCAGGTGTGAGAAAGGCTCGTCTGCTATTGTGTTTCATCTGTGCCGTGAACGTGTTGGCAACCGCAGGGTTAACCCCAGCAGGTGACAGTTAGCAGCACTGTTGATTCCTCCTGCAGAGACAGCCTTCATCTCGGCAGCGCTCACCTCTTGATTTAGCCGTGCGAAATCAAGAAGTGAGCATTTTGTCTCAACATGACACAATTAGGGCTGAAACAGGATACCAAACCGCCAATTGATCATTTCAGTGTTTTATTTTTTTTTCTTTCCTCGCCTTGTCAGCCGCATGCGATAATGGGCTTTTACTGTAATATTACAAACTAATTAATAGGAATCTTTGATGAGACTTTCAAATAGGATCAAACAACAATAATACGATTAATGTAATTCCTTCACAGTTTAATGAAGATTGACCTCTTGTGGTGAGATGCTTAGGATGCAGATGAACTGATTGCTTCGTTAAACCGCTTCACACAAAAACCACACGATAACTGATCCCAGACCACGCCGATCCACGTTGAATTCAAGCCTATTGGTGGACATTTTCAGGAGGCTTTTGTGTTCCGGCGAGCAGTTTGTGTGTGTGTGTGTGTTTTTTGTTTAACATGCTGTTAGGGACAAGCACAAACATGCTGTGGGAGTTGTACAGCAAATAGCCATTTGTACCTGGACTGGACCTGGGGAGAACTGTGGAGGAAAAAGAAGGGGAGTGACGAAGACGGGGGAGTATAGATAGAGGGAGACATGGGGGGAGATGGAGAGCGAAAGAGAGAGTATTTAAGAGCACTTGAGTGCCAGCATAGATGTAGTCACTTCTCCCAGTGGACTAAAGCAGGCCCCCTCTGCACCATGGCATGATTTTTCACTTTAGCAAGCACCACTCAGAAGTCCTACTTCAGTCCCCTTCCTCCTTCCTCCTCTTCTCTCAGTCACTGCGTGCTTCAATGATTCCATCATTCCCCTTTCATTCACTCCGACTACAAGGGGCACACACTCATAAACACACACACACACACCAACCAACACACAATTTGACCCATTTGCCCCCCTGCCACGAGTAGTAAATAATTCCATTGTGAGGGCCATTAGTGAGTATCTCAAGGGTTAAGAGGGGAAATACACAGGCAGTCAGATGGGCGATTAGACAATAAGAAGATGAAATGTCTACTATTGTTTCGTGGCTTATTGTTTCACAGAGCTCACATTAGACCTGTGGCTAATTCATATGCTTAATGTCCTTTTATATGGCCCTGTTTTTTTTCTCAAGAGGCCACCACATACTGAGGAGATGAAGACATACACACACACACACACACACACACACACATTATTTGTATTTCTCTCTCTCTCTCTCTCTCTCTCTCTCTCTCTCTCTCTCTCTCTCTCTCTCTCTCTCTCTCTCTCTCTCACATGTGGCAGCAGGTTACTCTGCCAAAACCTAATGACCAACAGACCCGGTTCCCATCACTGTTTAGGATTCAACATCCCTTCAGACTAAAGGAAATGTAAGATGCAATTATGCAAAATATAGAGAGGGCAGAGCCAAAACTCTTCGCCTGTCCTCATGCATTCCAGCAGAAAAACCAAACTGTTTGTGTTAATGCACTGGCCTGCCTGCGTTTGTGCGTATTTGTATGTGTTTCTGTCCGAGTAGTGCCAAAAGCAATGCAGCTTGCCATTCCGGTTTTGAGGACTGCACCTTACATGGCCATGTTACAGCCTTGCCAGTGACATAGCTTTCGAAGAATTAGTGTCACCAAGCCAGAAACCTCGCCGAGGAGAACGAACTCGATGACTACGAACAATGCGATTCGTCTTAATTGTGTCTAGACGCGTGTCAGCACATGACTTGAACGTGCGGTGTGTGTTAATGCGTCTGTATCGCCACATAGCCTGCAGTCCAGTCAGAACGCGTGAACCTGTGGACACACTAACTGGTCCTCTGAGCCATTAATTCAGCCACTGTCAGAGGGATCCTTGTATTTTTCCACAGGCATGTCAGAGGATTACACAGTCCCTCTGCTGTTTCACTGACCTCCCCCTGCAGTACACACACACACACACACACACATCAAAGCAGCTCCGCGTAGTGCCCAGTACTGAGCTAGGGGCACACTGGCCTACTCACTCAGCAGGCCTTTGGCACACACTCCACATCTGCCTGCAGGGATTGCCAATGGCAAGCATGGCGTGTGTGTGTGTGTGTGTGTGTGTGTGTGTGTTGGTTTATAAGAAAGCAACAACATATCTTCTTTATTGAGTGTACGTCTGGAAAAACTACTTATGTGACACATTTTGTGGTTGCAAAAGTAAAAAATCACGACTATGATTAATCTAAAATTCTCAACATTTCCACTCCCTTTTAGTCAGCCCAAAGTCTAGCACTTTAAAAAACACATTTTAATCAGACAGTACGTCAGTTAGATTCCAAGACCACGTTCTGGTAATTTTGCTAAACGAAAAACAAAACTACAAAAAAACACTGCTGTTGTGCACTTCATTTTCATATTTTTACAGGCAGGTTGAGCATTCCCAGTCATTACTTATTAATCATATGTGTTTCAATACCAGTTTATAGGAGTACATAGGAGTACCAGACATAGGAGGCCAAAAACGAACGGCTTGAAAGTGGTTTTTAAATCAGACCAACAGGTGCATGTGATCAGGCATTGGGTAGCAATGTAAAAGAGTTATAATGCAACATGAATTATTAAAGCACCTCGGCACATTGGCCGAGGGGGAAGATATGGTGCATGTGAATTATCTCTGATCCATATATAGAGTTTAGTGGTAACAAGGTTCCTAATTACGCCCCCGCTTGACCACGCGCTCACCTCTTCTCCCACCTTTCTGTCTTCTCCTCTCTCCGAGCTCTGCTAACATCCCACTCTTCCTCTGTCAGGCGCTTTGGCCTACACACAGGGCAAAGCATACAAGTACAATAGAAATCAATGGGTTAACACATTAACACAGAGACAAACAGCAGACAAGGTAAGGGTTTAAGACCTCTAACCCAAACACCTCTAGCCCTGCAGGTTGATCAATAGTCAGAAAAATAGCATTAACAACCCCTATCACACTCTTTCCATCCCTTTCCTTCTTCGCTAATCATTCTTTCGATGTTCTCTCTCTCACCCCTTCCTCTTTTCTTCCGAGTCTAGGAGGGAAGTTTATTTCCCAGAGCTCCTTAGAAATCCCAGAAGCCCGTACGCCCCCGTCTCACCTCCAAGCCACAGCCAGACACCCTGTTAGAAGCTATTACTATCATTAGCTTCCCCCTCCATCCCAACAAGACTCAGACAGAACCTGGACATTAGCTAATCCATACTTATTGCATCTGGGTTCCTCTCACAGCCTTGTAATTCATATGGAGAGACATATTAGCGCGACATATTAGGCTGGCAACAGCTCTACAAGGTGAGATGCTACACTGACACTAAATTGACTTAGCCGGGGGCCTCGCGGGACATTGCAGGGCACTGCTGCTAGCTGACGACTCGGGGCCCAGTCTGCCTGTATTGAGTTTCTGTGATGGCTGTTTAGCTTGTAGTGCTACAACAGGGGTTGGGGGGGGATGGGGGTGTGCTCCGGCTCATCCCGTTTACTGACAGGAACCCTACAGACCACAAGGCTATAGGGATCAATAACATTGCACTGCATAGCACTGCCAGCCCAGGCCAGACCCAAACACAGGAAGATCACATTACACATGGGCTTAAATCAGGACAACGCTACAGTGCTATTAGCTACAGCACAAACACATTCAATTCAGGCAAGCATTTTAATTATCGCACACTCCTTTTAGACAAATTCTATACAAAGACTATTGTACACTGTCCCAACGTCTCCAAGACACACACACAGGTTATGTTTTTGTCTGCTGATCCTGGACCTGAGCCTCCAGGTGGCCCTACATCCCTTCTCTGAACAAACAGAACAGCGGTTCACTCCACTTCCCCCGTGTCACCGAGGCCAAGCCCAGACATTGTGCGGCCTCTCGGCCTGCTGACACGGCCACCCAGCCTGCCAGGGGTTTGCCGCTGGGTCACAGAGTTGACATTTATTAAAGGAAGTTGCATGGAGAGTTACTGGGAGTTGACAGTCCTCTCGTCACGTCACACTCCAGGATTCAGAAACCTGTGCAGTCCCCACCCCTCTTATGTTTCCAACAATAAAAGAAACAATGAAGCTGTTAAGCACTGTATGACCCTCCCAGGGCCCACTACAATGAGGATGACAGCTTTCATTCCCCTGGATAATGCCACTGGGTTTGGCCGTTCCTTGCAGCGAATTACATCTTGTAATTGTTTGGAAGGGCTAAAATACAGCTGTTTTATAAGGGCCAAATGTTAAAATAAAAAAATAACAATACAAATTGCACTCAAAAGAAAAAAAACCTATATGTTGCAATTACTAAATGGGCAGCATGAATGATTGTTAATGAATATTTGTGGGCCGCAAGGGAATGTGGAGTTTAGTGGACCATGAGGAATAATGAAAATCTAAAAAGGAGAAGTCGAGTGAAATGGATTGAGTGTGTTGAGGACCAGATGTGCAGTGGATGGATCAAACATCTGCTGGTTCTGCAAGGCCTCAACACTCTGGAATGACCCCCATCATGCAACCTCTCTCAACATGCGTCCCGGTAAAACTTTTGTTCTTCGCTATCTGCCCCCTCATATAGATCCACTTGGTTATGTAACCAACTTGTAAAAGGAACTAATTCTAAGCATTAAAAGCAAAATGTAGTTTTTTAAGTTGTTGAACAGCATGTCTGCAGAAGTGAACAGGGTATAAGAAGGATTTACAGTGCAAATGTTCTTTTTTGGGGGGGTTATTGTTCTCAGCTCTGTGTGTTTTGATGGTCTAGAGCTTTTCTTGGTATATAAGTTACAGTGCAAAGAGGCAGCACCAGATGGTAATGGTGTTTATTTTTACAGTAAATAATCACCATTCTGGAACTTATGACAGTAGACAGGCCCAGGGACCTGGAACCGTTCCTCAAGAGACCTGAGCACCACTTCCTGTTATACCCGACATGATCGCCGACACACACATACACTATCAAACACACACGCACACGTGCGCATGCATGCACACATAAACACGGACATCCTCCGGGCCGCTGGCGATGTGAGCCCCTGGGCCACAGGGATAGATGTGTTCTGGCACATAGGCTGGGACAGTGTGAATTACCCTCCACCTCCAAGATGAATGAGCCAACTTAAATGCCAGACAACAGTTCCAGTGAGGCAGTTTAAAAACAGGGATACTGCACTGGTTCGGATTTGGGACCATTTTACTCACTTGGATAAAATGACAATATTCTTGCATGCTTCTTTTTTATAAATAAACTGGCCTTAGGTGTCCATTACAATATCGTTATTAGGGTTGTTCACTAAAAGATATTTAACATGTCAATAATTTGCCTGATTATTTAATATAACAGCTAATACTTACCTAGCTAATTTCAGCCCAGATTGCAGCCTTTATTATCATGCAAAAAATACTTAATTTTGATACAGTTTTGGGAAATTGTGCAAATGTAGTGACTTGCTAAAACACATACATTTGGTTTATTGGTTGTAAGCATTTATTTATATTTTCTCTCTTGAGAGTTTGCAAATACAGACTTCCAACGCCCCCCAAAAATAAAAGATAAAAAAGTTTTGTTTTAGATTGTTGTATCAAATATGAATTTGAGGCACGTTAAAGTAACGAGAAACAAAAGTCAGCCAACTGCTGAGCCAAAACGACCACCAGATACAGAGTTACAATTACAATTCGCAATTACAGAAACCAGAGCAACACATTGTTGCCAATTCGCCAAAACAGTCAGTATTGTAGATTCCTAGTTAACTTGACAGACACAGACTCCTTTGGGGCACCCAGACCCCCTAGTGGCCCTTATGTATGTGAGTCAGGCTGGCAGTGAAATACTGTTGGGGAAAGGAGCAGGGTGGAGGGAAGCTACCAGAGAGAGAGAGGCTCGAGTTAATGGTCTTGCATCTTCCTGGCAGCATGTCAATAATGGCTCTGATCACATTAAGTAAAGAGTCCATTAGCTTATTCTCTTTCCTACTGCATGCTCCACAGCAAAAGCACAGGAGAAAACGGAAAAGCTCCCCTAATGCAGTGTGTCTGCGTGTTACAGACACCTCTATCTGTTCCCAGCCAGACCAAAACAAAATGACTTGGGAGGTACAACCATTATCCATTCACATCTATTTCCTTTTACACGGTGACGTGGGAGGGATGTGTGGATTACTTTGATTGTGTGGAGCTCGTCGCCATGTTCCGGTATAGAGGAAATTCAGGAAAACGTCAAGTAAATATTGCGAATGGGTTTGCAGCTATTGAAGACTTCAGACACAGTATAGTCCTTATACATTAGATTTATGAGCTGGGGCCCTCGTGTATAGTCTTCACTAGCAATAAACAAAAGTTTTTGCGTTTATCAGGTTCTAACTTTTTACTTGTCAACGACTGGTTTTGCTACCCATTACTAGCCAGGGATATAATGTGATAAGGGGCAGGTATTACACCGAAGAGCAACAGAAATGACTGATACATCAAGACACACTACAAACATGCAAGTATGTAGCCAAAAAGCAAATTGCGAGCATATGTTAATGCTATGTCTCCTGCCAAAATAGTAATCGGGACAAAGGAGACACGATAAGAGGCAAAAAAATCAGGTTGTCAGCCACATCAATAACACACTCTCTGTCTCTCACACACACACACACACACACACACACACACACACATGGACAGGCAGACCATTTCTCAGCCGCCTCACTGCTCTCCATTGGCCCTGGAGGGGCACAGCGGCCCCCACATCTGTCTCCCAGGCCCACGACAGACCAGGCTGCTGAATCCAGATCCAGCAGATCACACGAATCATCCTCAATTAATGTGAACAATCAGGCTTTCCCTCGCTGGTTCTATCACCCCATCCCCTCTTCTCTGAGGCATCACCCCGAGCTCAGTGCTAGGTCCGCTGAGTTTTACACATTGACCACGGCTACGGTTCCTTAGCACAGTCGGGTGAGGCCAGCCAACGCTATTGTGTGTGTGCTTTGTGGAAAGAGACAGGGAATCAATACATCAGTCCAGACGTTGCTCACATGTAAGTGCTGCAAGGCAGCTCGTCAGAGGTTCTGAACTCAGAGAACGGCCAACTTTGCTCTGCAGCGAACCGGGGCCTGAAATGGCTTCCATGTGCCGCCCCATCTGCACCTCTGCTGGGCTGGGGCCAAAGGACTGTCCTTTTCACTTTTTAAAGATGCCGGGGGACAGCTCGAAATCTAAAAAGGGTGATGACGGTGGTGGTGTGGGTCACAGGGGGGTTGGATGAATCAGAGGTTAGGAGACCTTTCTTGAAAATGACGGGTTTGGTTTCAAAAACAGATCATGAAGGAAGAGAAATCAGCGGGAAAAGAAACGGAAACTGTTTACTAAAGGCCACCTGGAACCAGGGATGTGCCAGATTGTGAGTCACCCGTCTGTGGTAATGCCTGCCCCCCCCCCCCACACCCCCCCCCACACCCCCCTTCCCTATGTTAGCAGTCTGCAAATACACTATAAATCTCACTCCAGTCGATTAGTGTGCCCTTAGCAACAACTAACACACAGTCATGAAATTTTAACCAAAGCCATGAGCTAAATCAGGTTGAGAGGGGAAAGCAGGGTGTCTGCCTGTTGATTGCTGGTGAAATAAGCCCCGTGGCCTCTACACATTTACTCCCACCTGGGCCCAGGAAGCTCTTTTCTGGCATTAATAGGCATACTATTTACCAAGACAATGCCAGTAATCTCTATTAACAGATTCTCCATTCATAATCTGTAGGCAACGGGACAACATTTTGGCATTGGAAGCGTTCTGGATTCTGTTTGTAGTCTGAGTAATATTGACCAATGAGGCGTTAGTTGAATGGAACACAAGAGGCGAAACAAGTTGGCCGAAATGCAATCTGATAATCCACCGGTTATCGTCTGACTGTTATTCCGCTTTGGTTCAGGCTTTTTATTAGCTTGTAAATGTCGTCTCTCAACTCCAACTGCAGTTTCAAATCTCAAGTTGCAAATTGGACAGTAAACAGTGAGCAGAAAAGAATGTCTTGGCCCGGACATCCACTGGCATCGTAACCTAAGCAATATAGCCCCTTGCCCCCAGAAGCCTATCAGTCATCAGGCGGATACCCGATGGGTTCTGATGTTGGGTGCAGAGGTTACAGTCTAGACTTTACTGAACCAACTCTACCATGTCAGCAGTATTTTTAAAGATGTGGATTTCCTCAATCAATGCTAAAAAGGAGTGGCTGTGATCCCTCCCAATTAGATTGAAACAATTGCATTTGACATATTTAATGAAGCATCTCCAAAAAGGATGAACATAAGTGGCCATAAAACACAAGACACTGTAACATAATTTTGAGCAGTTTTATCCGACGTATCTCAATTTTCCACAAAAGTGTAACTGCAGATTGTTATTGAAACCAGAACAAATTCGGGGAGACATCGAGGCTGATGTGCAATAAGACACCAGTGTGCTATTCTTTGCAAAACACTCTCCAGAGTCTCCGAGACACAGTGTGAGCAACGTGTCAAATAAGACAGGTTGTGTGGCTGCTAATTGTTATTTTTTCGCAATCTGTTGTATTGGAAGACAGCTGTCAATGAAGGGATAATATATTTTTGCTGTTGCCTTATAAGTTATGTATTAGCGTCATCTTGTTTATCAGCAGACAGCCCATGTATGGTATATTTTCATCAGGCTTATAAGTCAATGCTCCTCTGGTTTAGAAAACATCAAACCTCTAGGATGGAAACACAAGGTCACATTCAAAAGTAACTAATTCTTTTGATGTGCAGAGCATAAAGGGGGAATTTACCGTGATCACAGAGTGCAAATTTAAACCTCTATGATTCTTACAAATGTCGTCCACCCACATCTGGACGTAGCTACTGATTTCCCTCTGGTCCATCACAAGGGGAGAAGTAGAGCAGGTTGTTCACATATGACCTCTGACCTACCACTGGGGAGCCAATGGGGGAGCAGCCTGTGTCTTGGGAGCTGTTGCCCTCTGATGTGATGGCTCCAGGCAGTGGGCTTTGCGTGAACCCATCCCCCATGGCACCCCATCGCCACTAGATCCTCTGCATTATTCATCTAGGCTGAGATGGGGTGGGGAGAGAAACAGAATATGGAAAAGGAAGCACCAAGGTTCAAGACCTTCTCAGATCACAAGGAACTTCTGCTTAACCTCCCTTGAAGTGGCGAACACAAGGATAGAGCAGTTTTTTTTTAAGGAACTGGATCTGAAAGCAGGACTGGGGATCAATGGGGATTCCCTCGAGTCTCGGTGGAGATCGCATTCACTGAAAGGTGATTGGTGAATCAATGTGGTTCCCATGGTTCACTTTGCCATTGTGAGAACTGATCCATCCTAATGCAAGTGATACTGTGTTATGATCAGTCAAGTTTCCCTTAATGTTAATGTGTCACAAGCGTGTCATTGCCCTAACGAGACAAATGTTAACATGAACATCAGAAACATCATATAAAACAAGCTGTATGAGGATCTGAGATCTCCAACTATGCACAGGCAAACATATTTATAGCTAATATTTTCCCTTTTTTTAAGTGTGTGCCTTGCATGGCATTTCTCTCCACTGCTTCCTAAACACACTCAGTCACTAAGTGTGATAGGTGATGATTAGTGAAAAGCATATACATGTTAAGCTGTTAATCCCTAATGCACACCATGCAACCTAACAACGCCATACAGCCAGCACATAACCCACGGTACTAATTGCATAATTGCCTGATTTGTTTTAACTGACAGTGGTGCCCTGGTCCATGACAAGGCCATCATTTGCTCACCCTCATTGTCAGCAATTTGCAAGGTGGATACCCCACTACGCACACCCACCACACAACATCCAGCACCACAGTATTAGAGACGGCCGTGAATTAAGAATTCATTGCGGCGGCAGAGAGATGAATAAATACAGCCGTTGCTAGATTAATTCTGAGAGACATGGATGCAAGGAAGATAAAATAAACTAACAGCAGCAGGCTGTCCACCAGATAAAGTGGGTACTCCATCGTCTCTCTGCTGTAATTATTGGCTAATAGTCATTAACCTGGCAAACAGAGGTTTAGCTGTATTGTTTAAAGGACTCTGGGATGCATAATGACAGACTAATATGTCATAGCACTGGGGGAGATGGGGGAGGGGTTGGATTAATGAGATTTTACTGGAGGGAGTGTACAAGAAGAGGTGGGGCACGCCTGGAAAATATAGGGGAAAGAGGGCCACATTACGCTAATTGGAAGATGAGTGCCTACTTGTAAAAGTGCTTCTAATGGCATATTTGTTTCTCTCGCAGCATCACAAGGCTAATGCAGGGGAGTGAAGTTGTGAGACATACTGTAGCATGGACGACAGGGTGTTTGTGTGCCAATGTGTCTCAACACACACACTTCATTCATACCTACATGCATTTTACTTTCTCATTTTTTTGCTACCATGTATTGAAATGTCTCAGAAGTTGCTATAAATAAGTAGTAATAGTTGTTTCCAAATGGTCCAAACCATGATGAAGTCTGTCCCCTCGCATTCTTCTCCAGACCATTTTTGACTTTGTGTTGACTCTGTGCTCCAAACCCGACCCCGGCCCAACAGCTTGTTGACTGGTCTCCAAAACTCAATTGACCAGTGCACTAGAAGTGCTTGGATAGCCTCCTCTCAGACAGGGTCCAGTGCATAGCAGAACTGCTGACCTGTTCTGACAGCTGGAGCGCCCTTTTCGACGCTAATGGGTTGCAGTTTGGCCTGTGTCACTTTGTTTTGGCTTTTGTTTGACTCCATGAGTGGGGAAGTGGAGGCACAGGGTAGACACGGAAGAGTGTTAAATAATTGTCTGAACGTTGTTTGACAAAGGCAGTGATTGAGAAGGGGCTGGATATGTGGGTTTGTAGAGACATTGGTGAAGTGATGTTGGTGATGTGTATACGCTTGCAAAGCTTTGTAAACTTTGTATATCACTCAAATCTTGCTGGTAGCTTTGCATTCATTGATGGAACTCCCGTTAAAATGACCTCTATTTCGGGAGATTAGGGTTCGTAAGAATGTTATGTCAATCTCAAATAGACCAGCAAACGAACAAAAAGGAGGAAGGTTAGGAAATTGACATTAAGGTGTCCTAAATGGATTTAAATTGAACTAAATGTGGCCTACCAGTTGTCTCCAGAACGTGTGTACTCTCCGTTCCTGGTGACTATTAAACAGAGACACTATTCCTTATGATATTTAGGATGTTTCATGCTTCTAGAAAGAGTTAAGCTACTCGAGTATATTAGCATGTGTAACACTCAAAAAGTAGTCTTTTGTTTTGTCACAAGAAAATATTAAAAGACTGCTCCGCTTCTTAGAACTACAATTGCTTCAGAATTGCTCTGGATGTGGAACTATTTAAAGATTCACTTTCTAATCTGCTTTCATTTTTTTTTTTTCGCTTCAATTAAATCAAATGGAAGTACTAATGCCCAGATGGCCATGCAGTATGAAATAATAGTGCCCAGGCTAGAATTTAAAGTCATACCTCCAGGCAAAAACTCAAGAGCGTACGCAGAATGAAAGTGTAAAATGTTTTTTAATGTATATTTAACAACAAATACCCCAGTGACTATTGATGTTTCGTCTCAGAAGAATCTATTCCTCCAGTATATCTGAGGGCATGATATGAAACCACTCACACTTGGATTTTCTCTGTTTTTCTGCTCTTCTTCCTCTGTGTCTCTCCTGTACTCTCTCTCTCTCTCTCTCTCTCTCTCTCTCTCTCTCTCTCTCTCGTTGCCTCTCTTTAAACATTTATCTTCTGTTTTCTCTTTACAGGCCTTTTGTGCTTTGTGATGTTGGTTTTTACAGCTTTTTACTCACCAGAGTAGCCATTTATCTTTTATAGATGCCAGCAGCTAGAAGCACATATGAAATGTTACCATGTCTCTGTGAATAATTGTCACCACTTGTGTTATTCCCTTGATGCCACAGCACCTGGTCCCCCAGGAACCTGTGTGAAGTATTTACCCTGTGCCTCGCTGTCGCTTTGTCCTCCTATTTCTATCTCGTTACACCCATATAAAACCATCTTATACAACAAAAGCAGTGGCAGCAGCTACTGTAGGAGGACCATTTTGTTAAGAGGTCTGTCATCAGAGCTATAAAGCCTGAAGAGATGTGGGCTCATACAAGAGGACAGAATGCACTGGTTAAAACATTCATTGCCTCAAATTTAATAGCTAACCACAAACAAATTGCCAAGATTGTTTTCCCAGAATCCCTTGCCGTGACAATATGCACATTTGCAAGGAGTCTCCAGAAATACAGGGACAGGAAATGCTCTTCAGTGTCCTCAATGACCAAACAAAATAAATGACATTATGACTATATCCTTATTAACATATAGAAATATACAGATTATACATCCCTTAGACACGATATACAAGCATGATTCTAAATTTGCAGCCTGTCAAATGAAAGGAGCAAGGATCAAGGCATGCGCAAAGCATATTTCTTTCTCTTTGAATGTCCAAAGCCACTCCCTGGTACATTCATAGTGTAGCAGTCCCATCCTCCCTAAAGCATTTCAGTGCTTTAAAGATATCACATTGAGGAAATGACTGCCAACCAAGGTGCGATTAGTGGCTTGCATTAATTATGCTATTATTTCTGCCGTGTCTTCTCTTGCTCACACAATTTTGTAAATATCCCTCGATACCAGTGCGTGTACAGAGGGAGTCCCAGCAAGAGTTCACAACTTTTACAAAGCTGTTTTTGTCAGTCTCCCAGATTAACATCCCCACAATGTTGCAAGTTGCAGAGAGCATTTCATGTATTTGCTTGAGACTCAATTAAACTCTCGCCTACTGTCAGCACTGTGTGATTAACGATCACATTCGTAGGGCTGATTTCTAGAAAGAAACTTTGTTATTTACTTGTTGCTTCAGGTTTCTCTGAATGTCATGTGCAGAAAAACCCTTACAAACTAACCTCTGCTCTAGTTTCTCCTTTGACCAAACTGATTATGCACAATCAATAATGGTATGCATTTTTGTCTTCTCTCTTGTATCTTCTGGGGCATCTAGGACACTGCAGGCAAGGTGCTGGACCGCTGGAGCATCATGTCCCGAGAAGAAGAAATCATTACCCTGCAGCAGTTTCTGCGCTTTGGTGAAACCAAGTCTATTGTGGAGCTGATGGCCATTCAGGAGAAGGAAGGCCAGGCAGTTACAGTTCCCTCCTCCAAGACAGACTCGGGGATAAGGACATTCATTGAAAGCAACAACAGGTCCCGCAGCCCGGGGATCTTGACGCATCTGGAAAACAGTAGCCCATCCAGCATCCATCATTTTGAGAATATCCCCAACAGCCTAGCCTTCCTCCTGCCCTTCCAATACATCAACCCAGTCTCTGCCCCCATGCTCGGCTTGCCCCCCAATGGCCTGCCAATGGAGCAGTCTTCTCTCCGGCTCCGGGAGCCCAGCCTGCCAAACCAAGGTGAAGTGGTGGACACCAGTGAGTCAGAAGTGTCCCTTTCACCCTTCCGTACAGGCCAGAGCCCTAGTCGTGGTGGCCTGGGAGCCATGAACAACATCGAACCCAAGACAGAGCCCAACAACAGGGCATCCCCCATCTCACCGACCCCTTCCACCCAGCAGGCTCAACAACAGCAGCAACAGCAGACACAGCTCCAACAGCAGCAGCAGCAGCAGCAGCAGGGCCAACAGCAGTCCCAAAATCAACCTCAGCAATCCAACAGTTTGAGTGACCACCATGTCCACCACCATTTTGTAAAGGACGAGCAGTCTAAAAGCATCAGCCATGCTTCCTTTTCCTCCAAGATGCATCGCATGCGTCGCATGGGATCCACCTCACGCAAGGGTCGTGTGTGCTGCAATTCTTGTGGCAAAACCTTTTATGATAAAGGAACCCTTAAGATACATTATAACGCTGTACACTTGAAGATCAAACACCGTTGCACCATTGAGGGTTGCAATATGGTCTTCAGCTCACTACGGAGCCGCAACCGCCACAGTGCCAATCCAAATCCACGGTTACACATGCCCATGCTGCGCAATAACCGCGACAAGGACCTCATCCGTTCAACCACTGGTACACCCGTCATCTCAAGCACCAAGAATGGTGGCTTCACACTCACCAGTCCTGGAAGGCCACCACTGGGTTTCACTACTCCACCGATAGACCCTATGCTTCAGTCACCTCTGCAAAGCCCACTGGTATTCCCCTCTCTGAAGTCAGTGCAGCCTGTCCAGCCAGTGCCCCCCTTCTACCGCACACTACTGTCCCCTGCGGACCTCGTCAGTCCTCCAGTGTCACTGCCCACCAGCCCCATCCTGCCCACAACCACCAACAGTACCACCCTGATGGACCAACAACAGCATCTCCTGGCTGCTGCAGGGGCTTCCCACAATAATGTTCATATGTCAGAGTTAGGACCCATGTCCCACCGCTTACACACACCTAGTGCCAACCACGACCTCCACACTGGCAGCAGTGACCCCACGCCCAAAAAGAAGCCTCGTAAATCGAGCATGCCAGTAAAGATTGAGAAGGAAGTGATTGATGTGGCGAGTGAATATGAGGACAAAGACGATGACGATGATGACATCCACCATAATCATCACCATCACTCAACCCTTCTTCACAACAAAATTAATGGCAACTGCAACAGCAACAATAACAGTGGTACTGGGAACCACAGTGGTGGTAGTGGGCAGCAATCCCCTTCCCAGGATGAGATGAGCCCCGGCCTAGCTCTGAGAGGCATGATGAGACAGAGTGAAGATGAATTCAGGGAAGGGAATGGGAGTGACAGCAGGGGTGGACATGATCTTCAAGGCTCTGGCGAGCTACGTTGTATGGACAGCTTCACCTCTGAGGACCAGGACCATGAAAGAGACTTTGAGAACGAATCTGAAACATCTGATTCCAAGATGTTCTACCGTGATGAGATGATCGATGTGGAAGAACAGCAAAAACACAGCAGGGGTGGAAGGTGTCTGGACAAGGACCAGGATGATGAGGGTTGTGAGGAAGCACAATTGAGAAAGGAAATGGAAGTCAAGGGTCATTCCTCCCCCTCCCCTCATCAGCCCCCTATCAGGATCAAGGAAGAACTCAATGATCCTACTTACGACATGTTCTGCATGGGTCAGTATGGCCTCTACAACGGAGGCATGGCGGCAGCCGCTGCTGCTGCCAGCATGGCTGCTCTGCATGAGAGCTTCATCTCTTCAATGGGCTACGGTGCCAGCCCACCCAAGTTCCCTTCCTCCCAATCACCAGAGGGAGACCCGTGCTCAAGTCCTGATCCCAAGATCTGCTACGTGTGTAAGAAGAGTTTCAAGAGTTCCTATAGCATGAAACTACACTACAAGAATGTGCACCTCAAAGAGATGCATGTGTGCACTGTGGCTGGCTGCAACGCTGCCTTCCCTTCCCGGCGGAGCAGAGACAGGTTAGTGCTAGAACTTGGAAATACTTTTTTTATTGTAATGCAATGGCAGGTAGGTTCAATGGAAATGTTTTAATTCTATATGTATCACCTTTTATCATTTAAGTTGAGGCACGACATAAATCCACAGAATATACTACTGTATGTTTATTTTATATATATTTGTTTCTATAACAGTCAGACTTTTTGTAAGATATATGCCTTTTTCATTTCATGATTCTAAAAAAAAAGATTTAGCTGCAATATTTCAGCACTGTATGACATTCACTTGGATAGGCTATCACTTGACATCTGTTAGCTAATTCAACACTTAAAAAAATCGATTCAGGGGCATCTGCTCCTTGGCAAGTCAGAGTTCGGAAGAGCGGGGTGTCAGGATGAGAAACACGTACGCACAGATTGAAACAAGAACCAGGCCGTACCCATCAACCCTGCAGCTGCAGTGTGTTGTTTACCTGCCCTTACTACCTCACCTTGTGACAGGGAGGTGAAGGCGCATATATTAACATAGACAGCAGTTTGTCAAACCACTGCATTTATTAGCGCATTAGGAGGTGACGCTAGCCATATTCACCTGAGCTTGTTAGCACATATCAGTCCCACATACTCAGTCTGCAGAATATAGCAGCAGTGGCAGCAGCAGGTTGATGCCACAAGACTGGTGGTACACAACATCACTCGCCCTGGGCAAGCACAAGCTCCCTGAGAGACTACACGCAACTGTTTCCTTGCAACATGGGAGCACTTTAAAATGTTAAATAGGCTGACACGCAGACATGCTTAATGTGCAGAAATGTTACATACATACAGTAATAATATCATCTAGAATTACTGTTTATAGATAAATTAAAATAATACCTCCATATTTAAGGTTTGGTGACACAGAAAATCATATCCCCTCTTCAGTGTAAAACGGACCTTGACAAAGTGTGAATTCTCTCTGAAATACACACAACTTCAAGTGTAACAAATCATGCTCACACTTTCTTATCTTTTAATGATGTTGTAGATAACACCCTTACTCATGTTGTTTCTGTAGCAACATCTGCACAAACTCGCTGCTCCTTTCACATCCCAGGCCTTTATTACATTTGTTGTTTCGGTGTCAAAAAATAGAACGGGCGATTCTGGGACTCTATCAGAAAAGATGTGGGAGGGGAACAGGAGCAGCAGAGCAGGAGACAAGGTAGCGTTAGCCAAGGTGAAACCCTGCTGCTCACCTGACACAGATGTACCAAGAGCAGCAAGATGACAGGAAGTGTTGTTATTATTGAATGCCTTGCCTCGGTGTGGTGGGCTGCCACCGGAGAGTTTGTTAGCTCCCCTCTTATGTGCAGGCTTTAGAAATAGAGGATGCCTGCTATGTTACATCTGCACACGCAGATGCAAACATACATTACACAAATACACAACGTACAAACAGATAACAGGGAAAGTATTTGCTCTTCTATACACCTTATCTCGTTGTAATTAGTCTCTGAATGCTGTAAAACAGTCGTTGGATAATTAATTGCCTTATCTGAGCTTTTAAATAGTGGGACGAGAGCCTTACAGTACATTAACAGGGGAATTTAACACGAGACAAGATTTCAGTGCCAGATAGGAATTACACTTAAGAGTTTTTGTAAACTGAAAAAAACAACTTCCCGATTACCCCATTGTAATCAGCAGATATTGATCAGGTTTTTATTGGTGCTGATGTGGGTACTATGAATCAGACTTTTTTTGGTCAGTGATGTAATGTAGTTTCTTCATACTGGAAATCTGCTGTCGTGATGTCTCACAGAAACAATCACTTAAATAAATGAGGTGACAACAGCAAAAAGAAAAAGTAATCATCCGAAAACAAGTGGGGGAGAAGGATGGTGTTGGGCAGAGATATTTGGAAAGGGACAGAGGTTTCAAAGATTAGACCATGGTGCACAGAGGATAGGCAACCGCTCAACATGAACTGTTCCTATGCCCACTCTCTTCCTGTGTCAGCCTGGATGCTTGTGTGTGTGTGTGAGACAGTGTGATTGTGATGAAACACCAGCAAGTAAATGCCATTTAAACACACAAAGTGGCAGAAAAAATGAGAATAAAGAGATATATTTGGAACAATTTTTGGTGTGAGCACAAAGCTGAGTGACCAGTGTAGTTCTGATAGCATATGGGATATATTACTGTGCCCTTGGTTCAATCAGGGAGCCAAACTACTGAAAGAAGGGCATTACATAGCTGGAGGAATCCTGGGACCTTGACATCAGTCAATTGGATAATCCTTAAATGATAAAATGTGTGTTTGAGTATAATGGTGGCAATAAATGGGAATATAATTTAGTTGTTTTCATAAGCGGACATATAAATGACACTGCATGAACGAAGATACTTGCACAAAATAATGTTGAGAATGTCAAACTGCATTATTTCTCCTATTTTTTTATTTTTTGCCAACAGTGTTGTAGTAAATTAAGCAGCTCTGTATATATATGACATGAATCAATAAACAAATAAAATAAAAAAAACAACATTAGAATAATAGCCACATTGAATTCCATAAGAGGAAAGTAAACCGGTGGTTATTTGAATAATAAATGCTAAAGTGGTATTTATACATCGCAGCACTGCCTGGCTTCCATAACACAGCTGTTGATATCCACCAACAGGGAAGTCCAAGTACCTCTAGATACCTCGTATCTGATTAGTCCACTGACCGAGTGAAAAGCACCAACACACCACAAGACGCCGGCATCAAAAGCCCCCCTTATCAAAGGGAAGAAGAAAAAGGAGGAGAGGTCATTTGATCTAGTGAGAAAGACAACCAAGAGCCGATGACATTGTCATAGGAGGACACACTGTAAATATGCTGCCACAGGAAATTCACCAGTGTTTGTTCTCTTTGGATTCCCGCCCTATTCAGAAGAGGCTTACATGCAAACTGTTCATCCACACACTCAGGAATGCAAGAAAGGGTAAAGGTTTTAATGTGGCCTTGAGCAAGCATGTAAGATGTGTGTTTTTGAGAGTTAAACATAAGAGAGTGTGTGTGTGTACGTGTGGTTTTACGGTGGGGTGTTTTCTCCCAGCCTCCTGGCTGCCGGCTGCACGGAGCTAAATGATTGCATATTTATTGCGGGGAGCGAGCACCGTCGGCAGAAGTGTTGAAGAAGCTGCATGATTAACTGCTGGAAAGACGCGCGCACCAGCCATCATCACCATTATTGGCCTTGTTAATCATATTTTTTTGAACCCGCTGACAAGACGCGTCTTACTTCTGTCATTTTTATCAGCCTCTCCTGCTTCTCCGTTTTAACTTTTCACTCCATCATTTTCAACTCGCTTCTTATGTCGCTGCAGCAAGTAGCTTCTGCCACATTCCCATGGTGCAGCGGTGCGCAGCCCGCAGCCCGCGGTCCCTGCATGGGACACCGAAAAACGGAGAGAGTGAAGGTTAATTATGTTGGAGAGCCTCTTTCCTCCCCTCTCCTTCCTCCCTCCCTTTCCCTCGGTCCCCTCACGGCATGTGGGCCCGGCTCCACTGCTTCACAATTAGCTCTCTGTTTGTCTCTAATAAACAAAGGGCACGCTGCTCATAGAGAGAATATGTTAGCGAAACCCCCATCAAAAAAGCTCAAAGTCCAAATAATATTACAACCCTTATAATTTATCTTTCACATTTTGTGATGTGTTTTGAAGTGAAGAAGGAATTGTTTCATTCTCAGATAAAAAACAATCAAATTTTTATACGTGAAAATGATATTTATTGCATACATAATGTCTACGCGGCCTTTTATTTTGAACATCCTCAAATAATTGTTTGAAAACCACGCTGTTGAACACACTGAAGCAACGCAAAGCAGATATTACGGCGACAGAGAATGATAAATGGTACGAAAACTCCTTCCTCCCACTTACACCTAAAACCTCATAACACCAAATGACAGGAAAGACAAAGAACCACTCGTGTCAATTTAACACCACTCAGCTTTCTATCTCATTTACACATTATGAGTCATTTAGACAACACACACACACACACACATGCACACACGCACACACACTGACACAACAACAAGGGCAAGGGCCATCAGATGAACCTAAAGATGATTAAAGCCAGTTGGGACAGACACACTCTCGCTCTGCCTCCTCTGCACAGTCAAAAACGGGCTCTCTGGAGGCCTCCCCCATCTTTTGGGCAAAGATGAGACTGTCAAATTGGTTTGCCAGCCACATTACTGGCCAACAGGGAGGCAGAGATGGAGGTGTGGGGGGGGGGACGCACTAAGGAGTTGGGTTTGGGGGAGGAACAGTAGAGCGTACTGAAGTGAAGAGTGATGGAGGAGGAGGGGATTGGGAAATGGGGCATAAAGTCTAAATCTGATAAATGACGGGATAAGTGCATTATGTCCACTGTGTGTGGATTCAGCTGACGTATTTGGATTATTTAGGGCGAGGAGGCATTGTCAACACAGGAGTTAAATAATGTTCATGCAAATGGTCATATTTAAACCGGGCTCTTTTTCTCCTCTTCATCTCTTGTGATTCATCATTTCCACATGGTTACAAATGATATATCATAACGTGATTTTATTATTTTCATATACCTGTATAGTGAATTAAAAACAGTGTAGCAAATGTGAATATTCTTTATTTAGATATTGTCGTAATATTCTAACAATGTGATGTGCATTTCTGAGTATTTCAAATGGCTATAGCGCAGACTACTTACTGCATGATATTTAGCATGTTTGACTTTAATATCTAAAACTGAAATAGCCATGGTTAACTTAGAGCTTATTAGCAGTGAGAAGGTGTTGTTATAGAGATGGAGACATGTTGCAAAGGACCTGCCTACCTGAGCATCATCAACAGCATCATGAGCTTCAAGCTTAACTGAGCAAATCTGTGGCCCCCTCTTCACGTCAAAGCCTGTTTTGGTATCCCTGCAGAAATTCTGCCCATATCCTTCTACATTGATCACTGATTTTGGCATATTTCAGACGGTTTAAAAACACTCTGACCTCTCACAGCCAAGCGTCTACACACGTGTTGGACTAGACGGGGATGCAGCGCCACGGACGTTGAATCATGACTCCCATATTTAAGCCATAAGAAAGCACCATATGGGTGCAACTGTACCATCAAAGGATAAAAAAGAACAAAGGATTTATATAGTCTTTTTGATCGAAGTCCCTTTATATGGAAGTAGTATATTTTCTGCTTTTCACACATACGCACACACACACACACACACACACACATAGCACGTGCAAACACACACACACACACACACATGCAGTGACAGCCACGGCCAATCGATTTGCCACGCTCTCTCTCCTCAATGCTGACGATGCTTGAGTGGACGGGCTCCTGGTTGCCTGGTTCACAGAAAAGGGTCCCTCAAATGAATGTATTTCTACCTCTTGCAGGACAATGTCGGATAGGGAAGTAAATAATTAAAGGAAAGGGACCCTTTTTGACTGCATCAACCCTGCCACTGCTGGTAAGCTCTACTATCCATTGTGACTCCATTTTTGCCCGTCCTGCTAAGGATGACCGTTTGATTTTGATTTATTTTTTTTGTTTTTCTTTTACACACACGTGCCCTCCCTGCATGGAAACCCCTCACATTAAAAGGAGTGTTTGCATATTTTTTTTTTGTCCTTATTTGATGTAAGTGCTGACCTGACATGTGAGGAATGGGCCTTGTGTTTGTCATAGCTGACGCAGGCGATCCGTTGCTTAAGTTTCCTTTCTGTTATGCCGTTTCATTGTGACATGTGTGCAGTGGGTCCTCGGTAACTGTGAAATTGGAGCGGTAAATACATTTGAATTGGATTGTTCAAGCCCATTTCACTTTGCATCTTACAGCATGGCTTTGTGTGCTAACTGAAATCCTCAGTAATTGTATCTTGGCTTACGCATGGCACTTGTTACTTTTTCCCTCATCAGCTGTAGCACATTGTGTGATACGGTTCCCCTTGTGTTTAGGAAAAAAAAAATGCCCATCTTAATTAAATCCATGGCTACATAAAGACATGTTCATTGAGGTGCTCGATTAAGCCACCTCCAATAGGGAACGAATGCGATAATGCTGTCAGGGCCTAGTGCTAATATGCTATCCAGTTCCCCTCGATTATCACATTACCACAGCTCGAATCAATTGATAAACTCCCATTCAATATGGTGGAGTATTTAATTGAGTCAGAGTCTATTGGATTTGAGGGCTGTGCAGTGCAGACATGCTGACAGCGGTAAACACTAGCAGGATGCTCTGTCTCTGTGCAACCTCTATCTGAGGAGAGCTGCAGGATGAATTTCTCTTTCTGTGCGACGGTTCTGTGTGCCTCGACTGATAGTTACAATCATTTGTAGTGGTTCTTAAATATTGAATCTTTGTAGCCTGGTACCATTTCACAGAAGTAAGATAAGTTGACAATATGAATAATACATCATTGTAGGTTCAAATACATGTTTTTCCCAACACTGTCACTAAGATGATGTGCATTCCCCCGTATGCTTTTGATTGATTTACAACGATGTCTCCCCACAGGCACAGCTCCAACATCAACCTGCACCGCAAACTGCTGACCAAAGAGCTGGACGACATTGTCCTGGACCCCCAACTCCCGCCACTGCCTAAGGACCTGCGAGCCGAGTTACTGGCCAAGATCTACGCGGGGCACCACATGGGCCTGGGCCCATACGCTGGCATGGGCCTCGGAGGCGCCAACCTCCGGCCCACCGGCCTGAACCACAATGCCCGTTCCCTGATGAGCAGTGAGTATCCCCACCACCCTCTCAACCATAACCTTAAACACCACCACACCAACGGCTTCTCCCGGGGCCAGCCAGACGACTACATGGTGTTGGACCTGAGCACCACCTCCAGCGTTCAATCCAGCAGCAGTGTCCACTCCTCACACGAGTCAGACGAGGGCAGCGACGAGGGCATCCTATTGGACGACTTGGAGGAGGAGGAGGGAGAAGAGGATGAGGAGGAGGGCAACAGCGAGGGGGAGGACTGCTCCCAGCATGCCGAGGGGCGGGCCGAAGAAAGGCATCGGCACGAGACTGGAGAACTAAGGGGCGAAGGACACGGCGAGGGGTTGGAACCTTCCTCTTCGCCGTTCCTCTTTTCGCCCACCGGTGGCAGTAACGGTGGCGGCAGTGGGATCCTCTGCAACATCTGCCATAAAATGTACAGCAACAAAGGGACCCTGCGTGTGCACTACAAGACTGTGCACCTGCGCGAGATGCATAAGTGCAAAATCCCCGGCTGCAACATGGTGTTCAGCTCTGTGCGCAGCCGTAACCGACACTCTCAGAACCCCAACCTCCATAAAAACATGCCCTTCTCTTCAATGATAGACTAAATAATGACTTGCTACTCGACCCTGCTGTCAGTCGGCCCGCTCCTCCCTTCATTCCTCATCCTTATTCCTCCTCAAATTAGCTTTTAATCCCAGCCCAGGGCCATCAAATACAGGCTAAATGCCTGTATGCCTCCTGCCCGTCCTCTGTAAGTCATTGCAAGACATTACTTTGTCCCTCTATAAGATCCATCGACTCTAAATACAGTTTATTATTATGAACTTTGACTTTTCCTTCTTTGGAAGAACAGGAAGATGCTCTAATGCATGGAGTTTGCTTTATAACAAAACTCCATTTTTTTTTCATAAACCCCTCCATCTTTTTCTTTCAGACTTCTCCCCACACTTTGTTTTTATGTCAGTCTCCAAAGAATCTATTCAAACTCTTATTTGTGACTTTGCCTGCAGAAATGATAGTATTGAAAAAAAGCAACAAAAAAAAAAAAAAAGAAAATCTTCTTGTTGTATTTGTGTAATGATAGCTTTTAAATGAACCCCCTTACAAAAGCATGACAGCTTCATTTGTAAATAATGTCCCAAGAGGCTTTTGGTGTAAAACAGTTGTGTTGATGGTTGTTTGCTTCTTTTTGCTCTCTCGTTATGGTTTTATGTTACAGTCCAGTACAATACTTCCAGCTATAGGCAAGAAAGAGGTAGCATCTTACTAGCTTGACTCATTTATGTTAGCTTCAAAGACACGTTTTAAACTGACTCCTAGGGAAAAAAAGAATATCATGTGACTTGTTTTATCTACTCGTTAGATATTCAGAGGTTGCCGGCATGCTTTTTTTAGGCTCCTACACTGATATCATTATCTGTATTTCTATTTTTTTTTTTTTTTGTCTGTTATGTTTATGAGCTTTAGTATACCAATTCAGTTTTTGCACTTTGCATCTATACAAGGGGATGTGTAATATTATTATAATGAGGACTTTTGCAATGGTGAGTTTTCGGACTTGTTGGAGTCATTGATGGCTACAGTGCCGAGGTAATTGATAATACCTTCAACATACTTGTGCCAGTTTCTTTTTGCACGTGCTCAGTTTCGCAGCAGAAAAACGTCTCGCCTCCCTGAACTTAAAAAACAACCTGAGATCTTTCCCCGTCGCTAAACAACGTATTCAGAAAGTATCTCCAAAGTCTCTTGCCTCAAAAACGAATCCGAGTATGACGGAATATAAACTGCTGTTTCACACAAACACAAAGGAGTTAAACATCGATAAAGTCTCTCCTCCTCTTTTTTGTTTAATTTGTGTATGGTTGCCAGTTATGATCACGACAGTTACTTCAGGAGGTTCAGCTGTGTAAAGCATGACATTATTGTGACATTGTCAAACAAAGTTATCAATGCAAGAACTCATCTTGTTCTCACAAAAAAAAGGCATCTCAATGAAATATGACTGTCCCGTAGATTTGAGAAGAAAAAGAAAAGAAGAAGAAAATAGTCATTCAACTGTGACCAAAACAAAAAGTGTTTACTTAAGAAGAGCTCTTTCAGTGACAGTGTGTACTTAAATCATAACCCATTGGATTAATATGATGCACTTGAGTCTTAAATCTTTTGCTGTGATATTTTCAGTATCGGTTTCCATTGCTGAGTGTCGGCTACAAATGTACTCTCTGAAAAAAAAAAAAATGTTGCCATTTTCCTGGTTGTTGTTTGCAGCCATTTTTAACGTGTCCATGACTGTCTTACGGTACAAATATTTCCAGTAACTGGGCAAAGTAGCCAAGGGAAAGGGGTATTTATTGGTGGGTGATGTATCTTCATGGAGATGTTTGTGTCCAGTATAAGAATATTTTTTGTAAAAAAAAAGACAAAAAATAAGAGATTGTTCCTCAGTTTGACTTGTTTATCAATGTATTAGCAATGCCATGTTGTTACTATACAAGGAGATCTTCTCTTACTTGACCGGTGCTACACACAGAGGGGGGAAAAGCAGCAGTATGTGGCGTGCTGTACAGTATTCACAACACCTTACACCCATAACAGTGTTGAGTTCCCTTTATTTCATACTTAAGCCATTTTGCAATATAGACATGACCTATTCTTGTGAAATAATTCATGATGTATTTTTTTTTTCCACCTATATGACACATAGCGGTTTTCAGTGCGGAGATAAAGAGAGCGCGAGCGAGAGCGGAGGCTGATGGAAAGGTTGCGGAGGTGGAAGGCTGACTAGGGAGGAAAGGATGACAGCAACGATCATTAAAGATGTGCTGCTTCTCCGTTACCTGGAGGCGTCCCTGCCATTCCAGCTTCTTCTGTCTAATAACTCACTTGTCACTTTGTTACACTGCCAGGCTCCAAGGTTGCTGACAAGACTGTGACACTGATAGAAAGAGAAAAAAAAAGGAGGGGAGAGATTTGTGCGCTCCGAACAATTCAATTTGATCCATTCAATTTAGTTGAATTCAATTCAGCGATTCCTTTTCCTATGTGTGCTTATTCATATTCGTAGGGGTCGCTGATAATTCAATTGCTTTCCCCCTCACCCTGTTTTTGTCTTTGTCTGTCAGAGCGCAGTCATTTAACAACCGCCACGGCCATTTTTTTTTTTTTTTAACCCGCCACTCACTTACCACCTCCACACCCCACAGCACAGGTCCTACAGGGACACACACTAATAGTGTATGCTTAAGTTCACCGGACGGCCATAGCATAGGAAAAAGGGATGGGTAATTGCCTGTTTATCCCAAGTGAAGGGAAAATTGAGTACAGGAACCCCTGCCTTCTCCCAGGAGTGGGTTTCACCGAGGCGCTCGCTGCCTCATTCACTCGTTGCAATCCCCCCGGCCCTCGCTCTGGCAGAAATGTAAAAAAGGAAAAAAAGTGCTACTCCAGGAACCCCGCTGACAGCTGTCTCTCCAACACACAAACATACAAACACACACACACACACACATATGCACACAGAGGAGAAGTGGCACACACTCACATATGCCTCCTACTTACAGGCCGGAGAGATGACAAGAACAAGATGACTTGTTAACCTCTAGTGGTGGAGGAGACGGGGGCAGAGAGATATTCTCACCACAGGAAATGAAACTCTCCATCTTGCATTAACATTAGAGCTGCTGCCCACTGCCACTACACGGAAGGCTAATACTCCGTTATTGAGAATGGTGTGAGCTAGCACCGAGTCAAGCATGGAAAGTCCAAAGCTTTTATTCATATTTAATTTGAAAAATTCAACAGCTAATAATTTAAACATTTTACCAAAAGAGGACAATAGTTGAAATGAGCCAGGAAGATCACAGATTAATTTGAACTAGAATTAAGAGAGCTGTCTGACACAGCATATTAAGTTATCTGAATGTAAATGTGCTCTGCCCAAATAACCTCGGCTACTACACCCTACTTGATTGGAGGAGGGGGAAAAGTTTTAAGAACTCCACCACAATCTTTATGTCCTTTTCTTCACTGTGAATTTCTCAAGCAGCAGGCTGCAGTGCATGACCTCTGTCTGTGTACCAGGCAGAAAACCTCATGGAAGAGATCCCCTTACAGCCTCCGTCTCCCACCTCCTACGGGCTCCTTCTGAGTCCCGCATGGTGCCGGTCATGCCAGCAGAGCTCAGAGCTGCGAGAGGCTGGAAACGGAGCTGAGAAAACACGCAAAAAACCACAGGGAGACAGCGAGACAGACGGCGAGAGAGAAGGGAGAGATGGTGGAAAAGGGTTTGGGCTGAGAAAGTGGTCTGGCTGGAGCCTTGCGGCAGTCACTTAACAAGGCAGGGGAGAAACAGAGGTACACAGGGAAAGGAGAGAGCGAGAGAGCAGCAGGGCCAGGACTCCCCAGGAGTCACCGCCAGCTTCTTCTAGATTGCCTGCTGGAGAGCGATCGAGCCACCTCTAACATTTCCACCACACTCACCTAGAGCCTCCTCCCCTCTGAGAAATGACCATCAATCCCTTCCCCAGCTCCTCCGAGAAAGCTACAACCACGTGGGCCCAGGTGCAATTTCGCAACCTAGTGAGCAGAATGTGGATCGGCAGGAACGCGTCACTCAGAGCTCCTCATTGGTCCCGACCACCGGAGTGAATCTTTAATATTTGATTACAGGGGGCCGTCGGGCATCAATTATTCTGTACTTCTACACAGAGGGAGAGGGATGAGGTGGACGGTAAACGGCTGAAGCGGCCTGACCTGTTAATCCCTGTCCGTTTTTGTTCACGTCACAGGGCGAGTGAGCACAATAGGTGGAGAGAGGAGAGGAGGTGACACCACATGCAAAACTGTCCAGTTAATGTAGCTGATGGAACAAAGTGGGATTTAATTACGTCCAATGACGTCATAAGAGATATGCAGATAGAAGTAAAACACACACATTGTATCGATTCCCCAAATTAAGAGATTCTCTCATTCACTACAACTGGAACCTGTGAAATTCATATAATGTTTCCATTGTGCAAATTATATTTTACAGTTTAAAATATAAATAAGCTTGAAGACCTGGTGAGTTTAGATTTTTTTGTTTTCCACTTGTGTTTTTTTTTTTTTGTGTGTGTGTGCATTCATTGCATTCATGTCTTTAAAAGGCCGTGTTCTGGCACCGGCCCTCGACAGCGTTGCATGGCCACATCGTCGCACTGCAAAGAACGAACAGAGCAGAGGAGCTTGTGTCACTTTGGTGTCAAAAATGGTGATTTAGTAGCCTCATGAATACTGTATGTACTTAAACAGGTGTTTCCCATTTGCAGATGGAAAAAAATGGTCCTCTTTTCTTAAAAGACTCTTGTTTCTTTCCTTTCTTTCTTTCTTTGCCTTTCTTGTATTTGTTTCTGTATCATAACTGTCTATGGTTTTTGCATAAAATGCATAAGGGTTTTGGGATGTAAATGGAATTTTATTCATATTTTGTCCAAATACCTCTTGTAATTTGTATCAGAATTCTTGTACAATTTTTATATTAAAGATTTATCAGTCACTGGCATTTTGTCACTGCAATTTTATTAAAATGATGCTATTTTTATTATTTTTACACTAGCGTACAAAGACAACCTTCTCTGTTATGTAGGAAGAAATTGTAAAGCCCTGAAACAATGTGTCAATCAAGCCGTTTTCACAAGACACTGATTTCAGCAGGTTTTTACTGGGCTCTTAATTGCTCTATGATAAAAATCACAAGGGAAAAGGCTATCTTGACCAATTAGTGGACGATTAGATTAATAGAGTTATTAAAAGATGTACTGGCATGAGGAGAAGGTGCTGCTGGCCTTAGCAAATTAGTAAGATGGTCACTGAAGGAGGGAAACAAAGGACATACGGCATCTCTGTCTGATCATATGCTGAAATTAAATTAAAGGCCCTTGTTAAGGAATTCTATTTTAGGGGGAAATATACATGCACTTAAAACTCACAGACAGAGACACCAATTATGCAGAGAAAAAAAATTATAAATGAAAAACCCTTTCCTCCCTCTATGAAAGAAAACTAGCAAACCATCAATACTTTCCCGTATCCACATGAAAGGAAGAATATTAACATCTATAAATATTAACACCAGTCAAAGGGGGAAAAAAACGATCAACAATGTGACACCGAAGACAGAAATTGACGAGGACAGACAAATGCAGGGTCATTCTGCAAAAAAAAGAAAAAAAAGCGACCTGTGCTGACATCATTTGCTGTGACTGGAGGTCAAATTACAAATTGATATGAGCTCCAGCAGGGATGTCATGTTTGCTCTGGTAACCAACAGGAACATAATGCCTCCTCCTTCCCCTCTGTGAAAGTGAAGGAGCGACACGGGCCTTATTGACCTTGAATTAGACACCACTCCTCTTTGTCACACACCAGTTCCTTGATCCCCCGTCATCGTTGATGACCACACACACATACACACACACACACACACACACACACACACACACATACACACACACAAGATTTCAGAATAATGGATGGTATTGATTATATTCAGGGAAAAACATACTCCCCCCCCACTTTTCCCAGACACACACCCTTTCTTGGCGGCGACCTCCCACCAGGCAGGTGGCAGGCGCTGTCCGCCACTAGGCTGACCTCCCTGCTACGGCGCGTGTTCCTGGCGGCGGCGGGCCATCGATCGGCCTGACGAACACGTTGGCCCTCGGCTGACCTTTCGAGAAGGCAGAGCTCTTTGCTGTGTGTGTACATATAGACGGACAGAGAGAGAGAGAGAGACAACCAGGGCGAGCTTTGTTGTGTCTGAACTGGAAAGGGTGCTGCCAGGGGCGGAGGGGGCGGGGGGGGTGGAGAGGTTGACAGGGCAAAGAGTCCATCAGTCCATCTGTCTGTCTGACCTTAGAGTCGGCCGATTGTAGTCTGCATCCGTCAATGACGTGCGGGGTTTAAATGTTATGTTTCAGAAACAGGTTTCCAATGCAACGGAGCAAATTGGAATAACATTTAAACGGAGTAAACTATGGTTTACAATAAGATATCAGTTTGGTTATCCAAACACTTTAAACGTGTGCAGACCAGAGGGGGAAAAATCACGTTTACCTTCACATTTAAAGCCAAGAGAAATAAACAGGACAGCAGTTCTCTTTTCTGGCACTGAGACACGTTACAGAGGATATTTTAGAAATACGAATGATTTGAGGCAAACAGTGCCAGGACAGTGTTTCAGCTGCAAATCTGCACGTAGCATGTACTGTTAAATCCGCACATGCAATGTCATGCAATGGGAGGCTGATGAAAAGAAGTGTGTTTTTACTTAAGTAAATGTTAACCTTTTTGGTCAATCGGCTTGCCTGGATGAGATGATGGGGGGACAACAGGGGGTTCTGATTCTGTGCAAGCTAATATCTTATTCAGCTTTTTTTTTCAACGTTTTGAAGAAGCAGACAGGAGCATGAGCCTTTTCTGCTAGTTGGCTAAGAACACTTTCACGGCTGCTTCTGTCCACAGCAACTCATTTCCCCGATGCTCCTCAGCTCCTCCGGACTGTCATATACTGTATATAACACACGGATTATGGAGAAGTATACCTCATACAAACCCTCTTAAAAAAAAAAATGAAACTAAAAAAAAAAAAATCTATTTTCATTGAGGACTAATTGATTGTAATTGCGCAGTATAATTAGGAGTTAAATTACCAGAATTTAGGAGAAAAGAGCAGAAAATGACTTTATAGTTCAGTGCTTTATCTTAGAGCTGCTACATTTAAATATCCATATTTGATGGAACAATGAACGGAGACATTTTGAAGGGTGCATTACGTAGTTATACTAAAGGGAGGCCAGATGACTGTGAGAACGAGTACTTATAAATGTATATTGCCGAGGAAAAGTGGGGTTAAAGGGAATAAAATAGATGGTCACTCCTGAATTCTTATAAAAACTCATCCGTGGTAACATGAGCCTTTGTCGGGATGGACCACATACACGTATAAGACTTTTTACTGGGCCTTATTGATTTGGTTCTACACCAGTGAGGCCTGCAATGCTGGCTAATGCTATTGACGAGCCATCAGTCTTGTCCAGAAGTGTGGAGGCATGCAGCTCTTTTTCCAAGACCAACCAAGGAAGGAGAGAGGAAGAGGAGAAAAGAAAGAGAGGGGAAAAACATCAATGGACAGTGATGGAGAGTGGGGAGGAGGGCGAAGATGCAAGCACAGCAGACACACTCAGACCCCTGTCCATGGTTTGGGAACACTAAATTAGAAAAAAGACAAAAGGGATGAGAGAGGGAGAAACTGTAAACAGCTGCATCGATCCAACTAGTGTTGGGCAAATCAAACCATTACAGCCGGAGTCTCATGCCCCCGAGTTGAGGGAGACGGTGTGAATATCTAGACGCTGCCCTAGCGAAGAGAAAAGTTTGCACCGGCACACACTCGATCTCTTTTTTTTTTCTTAGAAGCTGTTGGACTCGCTAACGCTTAACTTTCGCCTCACCTGCTAAATAACGAGGTGGAAGAGCAGCAGGACGGGAAGGGGTTAATGCAGAAGAGGGTGGAAGGGAGGATGAAAAAAGCCCTCTGGCAACCCAGGGACAGAGGGAACGCTGAACTCATCACAAACCCCTCTCCTGGCGTCCGCCAGCACATAATGACCCCAACAAGACGGGAATCCCTTTTAATTAAAGTGAAGGGAGATCAGTTAAGCAGATGGTTGCCGACAAATATTAGGGGAAATAGAATGTTTAATGGTCTGTGCACTTATCGCAGGCTATTTTCCACACCCAGCCCCAAACTGATAAACAGGACAGAGCCTTGTTAATCAACCTTACAACCTTTAAAGCCCAAGATAAGAGAATAATTCAGGATCTTTGTAAATTAGCTTGAGATGTGGCTAAGACTCTGGCCCCTCGCGTACCCAGGGCCAGACTGTCGAGGAGGGAGAATAATTTCTATCAGTGTAATAGCCTTGTGCCACGGTGAAGAAGTTTGGGGGGGAAAAGTACTTTTTCTAGGGGATAAAGATATTTTTTTCCGCTGTGTTTTCCTGAGTTTTTTATTCCCCTTGTGGTTTGACCCTCTTGCCACCACCCTACTGCGCTCTTATCAGTGACACAAGAGAGTCACCCGCCTCCGTGGAAATAATCTAAACAGAGAGGCGGGGAGCGGGCAGACCCCAGCCGGTGTCCTGCGTGAGCAGGTTAACGGGCCTTCACCCCTCTAAGTCAGACACAGGTGGGGGGTAGCCTGTGTTTATTTTGCAGCTGATGGATTGGAGAGGAAGGGATTATCGACAACAGCAGCAGCCCCGTGAGAACGGTAGCAGGTGCTATTTTGCTATAAAAAGAGAGAAAAGAGAAAAAGCTTTTCTTTACATAGTATACTGTTCCTATTTGAAAATGCATGGGATTTGTGGCTCCAGATATTAATTTGATACTCATTCCACCATCTTACATTAACCATGTCTCAGGATTTTGCCTCATATAAAAATCCAAAATTGAAATCAGACCCAGAACACTGATTGTGTTCCTTTTTATGCGATGAAACGGTTAATATTTGACCCCCCGCTGGTGGTGTTTAATTATTCTGGGACATGCTTTGAGTACTGCGGCATGACTAGCTGCTTTTGGCAAAACAAATTGTAATAGTATCCATCCATCATCTCCCGCTTATGCTGTATTCAGGGTCGCGGGGCAAATTGTAATAGTAACACTTCAAAATAAATATGTCAAAAAAGTCAAACAAAACATTTGCTTGTTGCTCTAATTTGAATCCATGTGCTTATTGGATTCATGTAAGGATACTGGCAATACAAAATCACCCTCTTCTCAGTTTTTCACAGAAAACACTGATCTGGTTTTTCAATATTGCTATCTGATATAATAAATAAAATGCAAAAACCCACAATGAACTCATCCAACTGGTATACAACTTATACTGTCCTCAACGACAGACTTTTTGCCAATGTAAATTTCCTCTCTAGTATATTTTACCTTTTTTCTTAAATCAAAAACACATTGGCTGAACTCGGCTCCACCTTTTCCCACCCCCATCTTTTTTTCTTTTTTCTTTTTTAATCACACACAGCAGAACCATACTTGATTGAGCCAGTGTTAACAGCATTTCTGTTGTCTTTTTTTTGTTTGTTTGTTGCTGTTCTAAGCTCTATTGTTTCCTTCCTGGCCCCTCTGGGGGGAAAAAAAGGGACACCGAATTGAAGGTAATTACATCGAGAAATGCAGACATTTATCAGTGATTGTGGTTTGGGACCTTAACCGGTCCTGCTGACAATTTTCCCTTTACAGTAGGCCACTGTGAAGCTGGCAGGTTCTGTTCGGAGCCCCAACGCTGGGCTTGAAGGCTCAGAGTGCTGCCATATGTTGGACCTCTCCGGTGCCAGCAGCAAATTTGCTGAACAATGCGACTCGAACCATGAACTCCGTGCCTTGGCAGAGGGTGTGTGTACGGGCTACTTGCAGAAGTGAAGAAAAAGGCTAGTTAAGGAAAAAAAAAAAAAAAGATTGAAAAGTATGAAAGTAGAAGTGTTTTTGTATGTCCACAAACCTGTCTACCTGTCCGTTTGTCCGTCCGGCGTCAAGATTGAGAACATATTGCGCCCCGCTGTTCCTTCAACCCACGCGCGCACATGCATATTAGTCTGAATATCCATGGAGAACATCCCAGATTGCAATAGGTCACACCTGGTTATGCTTCTTCCCTGTCTCCCCTCTCGCTCCACTCCCCGGTTTCCCACACCGGCGGCATCTGGAAGCTATTGGCGTCAGAGTCACACCGAGCCATAAAGCCCTCAAAGGCTCACAAACGCACTAGGGGTAGAACGTCAAACAATGTTGGCCCAACACGCTGCCAACAGACACAATGCATCTTGAACCTGAACAAACCCCACTGCTCATTTTTTATCCTCTCCGTCTCTGTATGTCTCCCTGAACTATTCCTCTCTCTCCCTCTCTCACAAACACCACCTGGGAATGAGTCACGGCAGACATTTTTACCCCTAAATGGAATTGGTACTGATGCTGAGGGAGCTAAATGCGGTTCAGGTGACTGAGACCGTGGAGAAACAGATAGTGATGGGGCCAGAAAAACAGAAAACACCACGCTCATCTCTGGATCTGTTTAAGGTTTTAATGGAAAGTTGTGTTCAGTCACCTCGCCATGGCCGTGTCACCGAAGGGTTAACGGCCGCTTATGCCGCCTGGCAGATAATGTGATCTGTCCTGGATAGGATCTCGGGAGCGCGAGCGAGACCCATTGTCACACGGCCATCCTTTTTAGACACGAGAGGAGCGGGAGGGGGGGGCATTCTGTCACAGCCTTGTAATGCTCTTATCGATTCTCCATATCTGTTACGGAGGCTGGGAAGCACGTCCCAAATCTGATATGCTTTTAATAGGGGCCAAGTTCTCTAAACAACACAGTGCCGATCAAAATGGAGAAAAAAAATAATATCTGGAAAGATGACAGCAGCGAGAACAAAGCTTTTGCAACCGGGCAATTAAATAAAACTGAAGTATGTTACGTGTACTTTGTCTGGCAGTTCCCTTACACGCTTTATATATTGCCTTCTTTCTCTCAGCCATCTCTCCCCCTTTTTGGATTTCTACGGCATAAAAAATGTTGGCCTGCGTTTGAGCACAAAAATCTGTGTTGGTGCCATTTCAAACCAGCATTTTATTGCTAACAAATGTTGCCTTTGATACTGGCTACAATGGGTGATACTTCACTGTTTGTTTGTGCTGGAGGTGAAAATGAGTTGCTAACGCTTGGAGTGGAAAGCTTGTGAAATATAACGCGGCAACAACACACACACACAAAAATGGCACCCTTTAATGTCGTGCAGGAGCCTGCGATGGTTTTCCACTCATTAGAGGGACTTTGAAGTGTGTCTGAAACCTAAGCTTGGGAAATCTCATGGAGACAAGATTGCGGTGCGCGCGTTCTCCTCCAAGAACACCACGACTCAAGGTAACATATCCACATCCTATTAGTTTGTGGTAAACGTACCAATTGGATGCAGACGGACTGTGGTATTAGACGGTACAGAATTCTATTATGTTGCCCATAGTATAAAACACAGTAGGTGTGCATGGTATGTAAACTACAGCTCTGTCAAATTTAATTTCACCTCACGACTATGACCACAACAGCATTATCAAAAAGGGGGGGGGAGGGAGGTGGATTTGGTGTGAGAAGCTACATAAGCGCTTTGCTGGGCTCAAGTCGTAAGGACTCCAGCGAGAGGTGGTGCAAAGGCTCGCCTCTTCACTGTCAGACCCCAGGGTGCTTTCTAAATTAACTGGGACGAGTGGATTGTTAGAGGGATGACCCTTTCCCTATTCACCCAGTCCTTCCTTCACACACACACACACACACACACACACACTTCATCACACATACACACTCCAAACGTCAACCGCTAAGCCTCAATAAATCTGATAAGCCACCCTGGTGGCTTCTGTGGCCAATCCGCATGGAGAACAACAAGGCCGGTATCAGGCAGCTGCAAAGCCCTCGTCAAGCGGGACTCCAAAGTACTCCGAAGGGCCGCGCTCGCACCCCTGAAAGCTGGCCCGTCTCTCAGCTCTCCCTTACCCTACCCCGGCTCCCATCCGCTACCCCCATGCCTGGGTGATGTCATTATTGAAGTCTTTGGCGTGCTATCCGAGGAGTAAGTTACCACTGACAGGTTCACAGCCTGGCTGGCTCACCCATGAGGATTCATGACTTTGAAGCTATTGCCCTTAAGCTGCAAATTATTCTTTTCAGGCTCTCTATGCTCTACCTACGGCTTTAATCCACACCCTCCTTCTCCTCAGTACACTGGAGCTCCCAGGCCAGACAGCACCCACTAGCCTGCACACGCACACACACACACACACACACACACACACGGGTAGAGAGATACAGACACAGAAGTAGAGAGAGCGCTAAGGCAAACACATGCTCACTCACTTTCCTAGATATCTGGAAACACATACTTTATTGAATAGCCTCACCCCCCCTCTCCCTCCCTCCCCCCCCTCCCTCCTACAGTACAGTAAAGTTAATAACACCAGCAGGGCAGAGCAGTACCAGGCTCCAGCAGCACCGGCAAAGATCCTCTTAGCCCCAGCCCATCCATTCCTCACTCCCTTCATCAGCACTTAGTGGACATCTGTGCAGTGCCAGCCCTCTCCATATGCCATGGCGGTCAGAAGACAAACGACCATGTCAGTGCAGTGGCACGCCTGTATGTCTGATGCCACACAGGGGCGGAGGGTGGGTGTGGTGAGGGACAGAGGCAGGGAGAAGGCCAGGGCCGGTTAGGAATGGGCTGGGTGTGCAAAGCCAGCACGCAGGGTTAAGGGGCCATAAGTTATCTAAACTCTAGACACATGAAATAGCAAAACTAAGCAATGTCTTATGTGGCCCGTAAGCCTGTGTGGAAAACAAAGAAAAACACCTTAAGCGCATGCACTCTGCAGGCCATGGACGTGGATTGGTTTGTTATGGCCCATTAACTACGCGCATACGTTATATTATTGGATGCTAACTACTTCCAAAAGCACATCATAATTTCTTTCGATTCATTTTCGACCTTCTGGCCAGTTTCAACTTGCCACCTATCCATCCATTTATTTTAAATATATCTGCTTATTCTGTGCAGGGTCCAGTGGGCTGAAGGCCATTCCAGCAGAAACTGGGCAGCCATTGGTTTCCATTCATTTTGACTGTGCATGAACTAATGGCAGACTTAAGTGAAATACGTACTACAAAGTAATGCAGAGTAAACAGAGCAGTATTTATTACTTAGCATACAGTTTAAATATCCCTTCCAAAAGCCATCGGTGTTGGTGCATTAACATACTATGTTTTAGAGTTTGTTTTAAATGAATAGCCTTTGTAATAGCCTTTGATTTTTTTAAATCCTACAAAATGATGTAACTAGTATTATAAATGAATAGTTTAGCATGTTTTTACTGCAATCTATTGCTAGTTATTGGCCAACAAACCGATACTGATATATCTGAATTAAGCTAATATCGGCCAATGTATTGACTTAGGCTATTCAAGCTCTACTTTGTATTGTAAGGAACATCTAAATGAATTTGCTTCGGTTGGTTCCGTATGGCGTGGCTTTGATTTTCTGAATGTAAAGCTCTTCAAACACTCTGAAATAAGCTGCATGTTGGTGCATCAATGAACGCCATGCCAAGAGAGCGCTACAACAAAGATAATTTAGCCTTGCCAAATAGAAAATAAAGACCGCAAATTGTTCACTGTGATGGATTCTGTCCCAAGTCTCTGCAAGTTGATTCTCATATTGTATTGTAATGAGTGAAAATAACCAGTCTGCCTGGACAGTAGGAAATCAATGTGGAATCTTGAACTGTGGTACTGTGCTAATGATGTGAAACAATGAACTCCACTGGCACCGGCAAATGCCGCTGTTTTTTCTTTTCCATAAAAATGACCTTGAGACCAACATTTCATATCATGCACACAATCACAGGGTGATTTTTGGAGAGGAGCTCTCTCTCTCTCAGACAATGATGTGGAGCTGACAACACTAAATTACATTTGGTATACGGCACATACCGGTCAGCATATTTTTACGATAAATCAGCAACGTTGTCCAAGTGATTTCATAGTGCATAGAATGATCCACATGCTTTCCACTGCAGAATTAAAAGTGATTAAATGAATGTGACTGAAAAGTGACTTTAATAATTCGGGAACACATAAGGTTCAAAGTTGTCGTACTTTAAAAACCCAAGGCTCGAGTTTCAAGTGTAACGTTATGACTCACATATCACCCCTCGTGCTCCAAAAACAAAAAAATCTGTGTCCAGCCCCGGCTGAGGAGAGAGGGATTGGAGGTGGGGATGAGAGATGAGAGAAGGTGTGTGTAGGAAAGTAGGGGAGGAATCGCAGTATTCCCTGGGTAATGGGCTCTGGCGAAGGAACTGAGAGGTGTTTTGGCTTGTGTTGCATTCGGGGAGAGTGCAGCATCTCCTAGAAGGAGGCTATAAAAAGACAAAGGAGGCAGGAGGCCATGTGGAGAGACTGTTGAAAGGGAGCAAACACCCACTCCATAATCCCACCACTGCCACCGTCACCACCGCTGGGGAAGGGGAAAGAAACGCACGCTGAAATTGAGATCACATAAACACTAAATTGCCGTTGCAGAAAGCAACAATGCTTATTCACCCAAATACAGCAGTAGCTTTAACTTTAAGTTTTGGTTTTCGCAGCATGTATTAAACACAGCCAGACGTCAGATAGACTCACAGCCACCACAAAACGCGAGACAGACACAGAGAGTGCCAGTTACATGTGTACAAAGACAGAGATCAGTATCGCAAAGGGGGACCGGGGATGTGGCTGCGAGCAAAGGCCTCGGAAGGCGACGAGGCTTGTACGCGTTCACGTACACGAAGCAACACAAAGCCCTGAGGCCTCAAGTCGCATCCGACAGTTTGATAGACACAAATACATAAAAACAAATACGTACAGAACGCATGGTTTCACAGAGTTGAACATGCTCTCCTCCTGCCAACCCCAGAATATCTGGGCCATGAGGTAACGCGTGCTGTCTTTAGTGAACAACAGGCGTAAAATGTAAGTCTGAATTCCTGATGCAATACAAATCAAAATCAAATGAATTCCAAAGCCCCTTCTCTGCTTTTGTTTTACTCCCGTCTTGGCCACCGTGGCCAACGTGGCCAGTCAAAACATGGAAGTCTGATTTAAGTGAAGGGGATGAGACGTGAGAGAGAGAGAGTAGGGGAGGGGGAGAAAAAGGACAAAGGGAGAGGAAAAGAGAGAGAGGATGTGCCACATCCAATTCTGAATATTTACGTGTAAAATGTGCTCTGCAGTTCTTTCCCCTTGCAGGTCCATGGGAATGCAATGCTCTGGCCCTTTGCCTGGGTAAATGTGTTCCCTATGTGTAGGCTTTCTATCCCTCTGTCTTGTCTTCACCAGAAAGGGGTGCAACTGGGCAAGGTGCAAGAGAAAGGTGCCTCTGGTTAAAGAGCTTTTTTCTTTTTTCCACACTCACACATATGTTCCGGGAGAGAGAGAGAGGGAGAGAGAGAGAGAGACAGAGAGAGAGAGAGAGAGAGAGAGAGAGAGAGAGAGGGAGAGAGGCAGAGATGGGGTGGAGTGAAACAGAAAAGCCATGGCTCTTTGGTTGAACCTGAGTGTGGGAGGTCCAGAAATACCCCCACCACCTTCACCCCCACTACTATTAAATACCTTTGGAACATCCCGACTGGCTTTTAAACAGAGCTGCAGAGGGTAACTGGTGGATATGGAGGAAACTAAGCATGCCCAGAAGGGGGGGATGTTGTGAATCGCTGGGTGTCCATGACCTGGCAATGCTCTAGCCCTCCAGCTCATTGTTCTGGGCCCAAGAAATCCTTTATAAGCCCATTAGAGTGTGAATTTTACCAATCAAATTGGAGTGTCTAGTACTAACAAATGCTAGCATTGGATTTTATTGCTGTATGATCCCTCCTGGTGCAAGCCTTATGGACTATGTGGTCAAGCTGTTAGCCATTACATTGACAGGCATGCACACGTTTCTACATCTGGCCTTCCGCAGGTCTAACACACCAAGACAATTACATGTTGTTGTTCTTTTTGACATATAATGTTTTTCGTAATCAGATAATTGCTCTACCCTTCAAACTCTCCCCTACAGTGTTTTTTCCCCCCCTTTCTCTCTCTGCGTGTTGCTGCTAGAAACCTGTGCCAAACCTGCTTCATCAAAATACGTGAAGAGGAAGGAAGTTTATCCACACGCATGTGTGTGTGTGTTGTGTTCAAGCAACGTGTCTTTCAGGACTTTCTTCAAGACGTTTGCAGCGACTACGAGAGATCGATGAGAGACAGAGAAATAACAATTCCTGGAAACCCTCGACTCAAACTTTTTACACGGTTCCACTTTGAAGAGCGAGCACACATGGAGAGGAGATTTCCTGAAACATGTTCTCCTTGACAAGAATCTGTCAGTTTCTAAATACTCGCATGTGAAAACGGCCACAAAGTATGCCGAATGTGTCAAAACCTTGATGAAGGGAGGAGATCTCCTGATTGAGTCATGTGGTTGCATATTATCCCCCCCAAATCAAACAGCATGTGCTCCACACTCACATCTGCACAGAGCGCTCACCATCGGCTGCACACCACAGCTCTGCCATTTAGCCCAAATACTTCACACCCTCTTAAGGGTATAAACATTATTGTTGGAAGACATGTAATCTAATGGTCATGGGTGAAACCATGATCTGTCTTTAACAACAGACCTTTTCTTATTCTTGTATAATTATTTTTTCTTTTACAGTCCGAATTGTATGCATTTATGGGGGGAACATTTGCAGAAACCTCAGGAATCTGCCCTCCTATGATTAAGACATTTCCATAAAAGCTGCATGCAGCCACGCCGTGTCAGTATGGATGCAGCTGTAAGTCTATATGCAGATATAAAAGGCAGTATGTAAAAATGTACACAACAGCACTTTAATACAGATCCCTCTATATTTCACAAGCACATATTCTGCTTTATTGAAGTCCTCTCATTAGGAGCAATTGCCATCTGCACATAGAGCTACCCGGTGGCTGGGATAATTGTACTGCTAATTGTCATGTGGTGTCTGCTGGTTGCCAAGAATAGACAGTGCCATGTGGCCCTGTGTCTTGGGGTTTGTTTCTGGCCTTGATAACTTGATAGGGAAGATGGGAGGGCATTGGCCTCCCAGAATTGAATTAAACAGTAAATAATGTTTGTGTTTTTGTCACGATTTCCTGTTTGTTAGTAGTCCCATTAGGGGTTTTATCTTGGAGCGTTTTCTTCTCGTACACACCCTACCGCTGTCTCTCTTTGCACCCTCACACACACACACACACACACAGAGGAAAGAAACACTGTCTATTTTATGCTCTACAGATGAAACGCATTAGTGGATGCATGGCGAGGGACACCGAGGGAGGGGCAGAAAAGCCTCCTCAGTTCCAACGACATCAGCATTTTTTCACAAATTTGCAATTAGTCTTAAGGGCCAGTGTAAATTAGGTCTCCTGACAAATGAGCAACCGGGACAGGACATGAAGTTTCAATAAATCTGAGGGGCTGCTCAGGGCATTGGCGTCCTCTTACTCTAGCATCAAGAAAGACTCCCAACAGGCAGCAGGGGGAGATCCATAGAATAAGCCACAGAGCGCTCACCACAGGGATTCCGACGCCCGAGCTCCTGCCTCTCCCCTTCTCAAAAGCTCCACGAGCGAGAGACCACTCCATAAGAAAGAAAAGTATTTCATGATGGAGATGTGAGAAGGGGATGGGTCTCCAAATCCCCGATAAGGAGCCTCTAATGTGGGTAAACTAGCACCGGTGCCTGTGTCTACACTTCACTAACTTCATGGATGAGACCACTTTACGCCGAGCAGCCGAGAGTGAGAGTGCCGTGGTCCCATTCAGGGGAGTCTAGAGTTGCATCTCATCACTGTTTAAATATATTACAGTGGGGCCTGCTCTGTTGCTGATTCGATCTGCGTCCTCGGAGGCGAAGATGTAAAATATAAGGTTTTACTTTTTAAAGACGGTGCAATTCTCTCGCCGTGGTTATTGATGATGCATCAACTTACACATTTGGTCATTGCACAGGAGGCCTCCTGGACAAGTATGACAGTTAATGGAGTCGGCTGAGGAGGCCCGAGCAAGGATCGGGTTCAAACGGATTTCTAGTTACTGTCCATTTAACCCAATTGGACAAATGAACACGCCACAATAAAGTGCTGCTTAAGGTGGAGAAATGCGTTTAAACGGGAGGCAGGCTGATGACAAAGCGAGGGAATGTAGGACGGGACTGTGAATAGCATTAAAGGCCCATTTGTCTGCATTACCTGTATGGAGGGGAGTTGAGACTTCCACCAGAAGGAACAGTGATGGGAGAGAACAATAATGCGGTTGCAGGAGGGACTGCTTACTCGGTTACACACAGATGAAGCCCCAGATTGAATTGGGACACTTGGAAAGTACAGATTGAGACATCTGCCTCATGTTACAGCGGGATGCGTGCAGTATCACATTATGCGACCATGTACGGGCTATTAGTTTGGTTTCATGGTGTTGGTGGAGGAGTGGCAGCAGCGCCTCAAGCATTGGGACTGCAGGACAACACACCAGTGGTTTAGTCATACTTTTAAAGTAACACCTTTAGCTCATTCACTCAGATCATTGTATTGAATGCACTTCAGTTGTTTTTTACATGAATAAAGTTTAAAATGCATGTTTTTGTAAAAGGATATTACATTTTTTTGTTGATTGATTCAGATCCAGATATTGACATTTAAGTGCAAAGCATCTGAATCCTACGTATTGTGTGCTAAATATCCACAGTGACTGCCCACTACTGATTGTAACCAGGCTATCCCAATTTCATTTTGCCATTGGGCTGATCTGGAGCCAGTGTTCAGCATCAACTGTCACCTATACTGTGACATGACAACAGAAAGCAGATCGTGTCACAATTTTCCCCACATTCTGAGGAAAATTGGAACAGGTTAAGATCAGCATCTGAAAAAAAGATAAGCAACCAGGGAGGCAGGTACTGAGACGAGAGGAAACACAGGGACAGTTTGTTGAAGCAAAGATAAGTATGTTCTTCCTCTCCAGAGAAAACTATCTGCAGACCTGCACTTTTTGGCTGCTGCCGAGCCCGGGCTTGTGTTTTGCAGCCACTATTGACACAAAGTAAAGCTGATAATGAAATTACACGTGTTGTGGTGGTCCTGAGATACTCCGAATCATTAGCACATGTAGGAAGAGGAAGGAGGCAGTCATGAGAGACGGCGTTGCATGCTCAGATCAGGTTTGAAGCCTTCCACGTTTCTATCGTGGGCTACGTAATAGAGCACAGCTACGAGCGAAGCGCTAATGGCGGTAGTGTAAAAACAGAGAGGAAGCCGGTGATTCCAGTAAGCCTGGCCACTGATTCGCTGACATTCTTCCTGGACTGGGTCCCACACATCACTCTCGGGAGGGGGGAATAAAAAGAGGGAAGAGAAAAAAACATCAAGAGTTTTTCCAGTTTGGCGTCTGTCCATCCATTACAACCATAAAGGCTTTCACACGATCCCTTTGATGCGCACCAGTGATACGGGCTTGTTCTGCTTGCATGTGAACAGTCTATCTAGGTGACAGCTAAGCAAGCTCTCTACAAACACACATAGAAACGGCACATTGGATTTCAGCCGCCGCTTAAAGCCATTACATCTCGTTCGGTGTGGAGATAGAAAACCGTTTCCGTATAGTAAATGTCTCCAGTGGATGTCCCCTCAACTTACAGAAGACATTTAAATGCAACCGACAGACCGTTTCTGCAGCACATTAACCTGCAGTTTAGGGATGAGATCTCCCTCTGACTGCGGCTCACCAGTCCAGTCCCTGTCCTAATTGAGTCAGCGCTCCTCTGCTGCTCGGACCTTATCGTATCACGCTTTCTAATTGACTTGCGCTGCTTCATAAGACAATGCCGCAGGAGCTTGACAAAAGTTATTAATTTTCACTTTGTCCAAGGTTCTGTCCCAATTAGGTCCCCTGGCTGGGGCCGACAGGGCGGCTGACGTGATTACAGGACAAGCTTATTAGTCTGCAGCAGCATCGAGAGGCAGGAGGAAGACCCTAAATGAGAACACACAATGTAGTGGGCGATTACTAGTAGTCAGCAGCACACTAGGCTTGTTCCATTCTGATTTAACACACATATGCATACTCACCATATTCAGCGTATTGAAATGCATCCTGTTTATACAATTCATCAATAATTCACAATATTTTTTGAAGATCTTTACATGAATAAGGCATCCTTTATTAAGTAGTTTGGATTTCAACACATTGCTATGCAATTCATAGTCCTTAGCCGACCCGGTCCTTTCTCAAAAAGGTACGCAGCTGTGACTGTGGGCTAGGCTGCATTAAGGCAGAAGTCACAGTGAGTCTAGCCGTTGGTTAAGGAGAAACCATGCGAGCCAGTGCTCAGTGAAAGTTCACAAGATGCCAGGAGCAATGGCATCACTCCAGCCCCGACTCCCAGCCAAATCACTCTCAACTGGTGGACAAGTTGAAAGGGAACCAATCGGACCCAATTAAGTATAATTGTCCCGAGTCCATCACAGTTTGGTCTGAAGCTTCTACTTTTGCTTTCTCCAGCCACCTCAAACACAAGGTACCGCATGAAGATAGATACTGAATTGCATCAACTAGATAGAAGGGAGATAGAAGATATTTTTCAACACGAAGATTTTCAGCAAATTTCGGTTCCCCGAGCCTCCTGAAAAGTAGCTGATGCTACTTCCAAAGAAAAGTCACAACAGCAGCATGTATCCTGAGCCCCCTTTCAAGTTTAGTTACAGAGCTGTCATGTTCAATCAAACGAGGATTAAGATGGGCGAGATTTGAAGCCTGCTTGTTGAAAAGCAGGGAAGAAAAAAAAGGCGGAGGAGAAAAAAAAGGAGTAATTCTTTAGATGGCGACTTCAATAGCCCTGAGTGGAAAATTACTAGCGCGCTACCATGCCCGTGGGGCCCGTTTTAATGACAGCTCACAAAGATTGGCTTCACCCACCGCGATTAAGGTTACCCTTCATGATCAGAGGCAGAGCAATACAAACAGTTAGTCCAGGAAAACAAGAGAGAGGTTTCACACAAAGACACCTGCCCACTCAGCAACTCCTTGTACAGTTTGAGCCACAGGGGCCTCGCCTGTAGCTACCTGGCTAACAAGTCCAAAGTCCTGTGTGTGAGGAGAGTGACAGCAGCCTGGCAAGCTACCTCTCTCTGATTAATATTTCATCTTGGAACTTTGGCCCTAAGATGCATCCTAGTTGTCTGAGTCTGAGATGACTTAGTGCTGAGACTACAAAACTAGGGACTTCAACGCTATTTAAAATCGGATTCTTGCAACTTTTATCTGACAGCGCTTCAAATGTTTTCGCCAACAAAGTAAACTGCTTTTGCTGCTGTGGTCACGGTCACTCACGTTCAATGTTTAAGTAACAATAATAATTAGTAACTGAATAACAGTATTCTGGAGAGATGGAAATTACAAATACACATTTCAAATTGTCTGGAAATTTAGACTAAAAGGAAATTTCATTCGATTCTAAGCCAAGAAATTGCACGTCTGGCAAATTAATGTTGCATTCTGCCCTTTGCTCACTCATTATGGGGGGTTTAGTGGCAGAACTCTGCGGGTAAATATTTCTCTTATCAGATTTTCCTGGCAAGCACGCCTGGTACACAATTTATCACATCCATTTACAGCACAACATAATGAGGCATAATAAACAAGGTAAACCTTTATTTGATTATTTTTATCTTGTGGAAAACTACATTTTTGAGGGTTTGTAAAAAAAAAAAACATGTCCCTGTTTAGTGTCCTGACCCAGCTTGAAACACATATGATTAAATGAGTGTGAAATAAAAATCACTAACACACATGGGTTCTGCCGGGTGTGCGCGCCATTACCCGGCGGTGTCTCGCTGTGTTTCTCATTCTCAGACAAGGGACATGCCTTGGTGAAGTGTCTGGCATTTTTTTCAAAAATATTTTATTAAAATATTTACCCATGCTGCTCTGTCACTAGGAGAAAACGAGAAGACGAGGATGCACAATCAATAAGCAGCAACGGCAAAGTCCAATTATGTAAAAGTGTAAATTATAGATTTGGTGTGATGCCAGGGACGTGGACACTCGATTGCTCTCTTGCTCATACTTTTTCCCTCTCCCTCTCTCTTTCGCATGCACACAGAAGCAACCAAGAAGAAAATATGAAATTCTAATGTTTTGAGCCACAAGCTATTTCAAGTGCAGTGTGACTACATAGTGTACATGTGAGACCGTATTCAAATTTGTACTCTTCAGCATTGGGGCGCACAGTTCTGCTGAAGGTTTATGAAAAATGCATCTATTAATTCATTATTTCGATTGAACCTGTATTATAAAAACCCAACGCTGAAACACAACAGTGATTCTGTCTGCCTCAAGTTTCTATTTCCATAATTTAATTGAGGTCACACAAAAGCAGCTTTGAAGAAAGTCAAAAGTTATGGGGCAAAAGCTTCGCCATATGTTTGCATTGACCTTTAATTTTGTGAAATATGTGTTACACAATCCTCAGCTTCCATGGGTCAACCTCAATGATTATTCACAGCGAAAAAACTAGCAGCTGTTGACTCTGATGGCCACATTCCTCTCTAGCCTCCTGCGTTTCAATTTGTCTTACAGCAAAAAGCCCTTCCGTTTTTAAATACCAAGCAGGGCTTTTTCCCACACAGGTCCTGCTGAGGTGAAGAATCCCACTCCTGCCACCACAACAGCAGATACGCCAGGGTCTTCGGAGAGGTTAAAACATTCTGCCGATGTTGGAGGAGGAGAGATGAAGAGAAGGGGGGGGGGGGGGGGGGGGAGGGGAAGAGGGTCTCTCTGACAGTCAGAAAACAGTCCCTCACAGCGTTCGCCCCAGCCTCTGCTGCAAAAAACAACACTTGAATTCCTAACAGCGAGTGCCAGGTGGTCACAAGATGAATTCATCAGGGCAATGCATAACGCAAAAGGCAGAGATTATCACATTGCAGCAGCCCTAGGGCCATGGCAGCGCGGGCTGATTGGAGACATGGAAGGAGGCCCAGGAGAGGCGCTGGTCTTCCCTCTGGCCAGCGGAGAGGTGTCGGTCCACTCCTGGGAGAGATGGAGGAGTGAGGGAGAGGGGAGGGAGGGGGTGGGTGGTTCAGAGTGATGGTTCACCTCGCTACAGGCAGCCATCCCATTGGGGCAGGAGCAGGGTAGGAGAGGCCTGAAGGCCACACACACACACACACAACAGAAACGCACACTTGCATTCTACTTTTCAAAAGACACAAACACACAATGATCTTTTCTACCAGATCCTTGGCAACATTTTTTTCTTGTCATGGGACTTGCAGTCCCAAAAAGATAAGGGTTAATATCAAACAAGACTGTTTGGATGCTTTGCCACTGTAACCCTGCATCGTTGAATAGTTAAGTCTGAGTAACTACACTGGTAACTCTGTGTGTGTGTGTGTGTGTGTGTGTGTGTGTGTGTGTGTGTTTCAAAGGTGATGGAAATCCAAGCTCATCTCCACTGTCCAACAACACGATGTAAAAACAGATTCTGTCATACAAGAGCTTATCAAAATGGCCATATGGGAGATGTGCAAAAACTAAAGAGGATCAAGTCTATGTCAGGCTGAGGGTAATGTATTCAGTTATCTGCGAGGAAGAAGCGTTATGTGCAAGAAGTCAAACTGATCCACATCCATATCAAATGTTGCATGTCAGTCATTGTATGTTTTCATTACGTGATTTGTAATATGCAATCTTAATATTTGTTTTAGAAGAAAAAAAGTAACATTTTAGACCGGCTTGCTTTTTTTTTTTTTTTTTTGCAAAATGCAGAGTAAATGCATTGTTCATGACACAGGTTGATTAATTAGATAACCTAGAGAAAGAACAACAAAAACAAATTTTGAAAAACTAAATTAAAAAAGATTGAATGATGTGAATTTTATGCAAGAAGAGAGTGTCCTTCCTCCTTAAGATGTGTGTGGAGAAAATGCCTCACATGTTGGATCAATGTGTCTGCCATGTGAATGAAATGTAATGTTAAACACTAAAATATGTGTTTGTGGATTACTTTGACAGCACTGCATTACGATCACAGACAGAATTATGAATATCACATTTACACATCTGTATACACACATTTGAAACTCTGGGTCTTTTTACAAAACCTGAAGCCAATTTGAAGATTTTATAGCATCTTTGAATGAGAGTCTATGGATGAGTGTAATTATCATTTAAGTAAAAAAAAAAAAAAAAAGCTGGTGTTATTTTTGGATGTGGCTGTGGCTATAACATTAAAGAAAGCATCATAAACATGTTGAAGTATCATAAACATGAATATTAGATCACAACAGCAGCAGGATCAGACTTGCCACATATTGGGACCTTTGTTTTATATAGCCTCGTAAAATAAAAAACAATATTTAGATGAAAAATGTTTTTTTATGAAGGATCATTAGATACCATAACATCAGTGATGATGAAGTGAAATATTATAAAACACTTGGTGAGGTTATGCTAGCATTATATTTGAGACATACAGGAATGACCATCCTAATAATATGATTTTAAAACGGGCTCAGACTAGAATAGGGATGTTTTAATGACCCAAATCCCACAATGTTTGCACAGTACAGTTTATTCCAGTTACAGTAAACAACAATAAACGATGTTTGCCTCTTAAATATCCAAAATTCAGGGAAAGTAGTGTACATATTTTCTGTTCAAATAAAATGTTTTAACAAGAGTATTACTTTGCCTTGAGGGAAAGAATAAAAAGGGAAACAAAATAAAGCCTGAAACCTATGAGTGACATTTTTAAAGCAACAATTAAATCCACCAGTAATGTGTATGTCGCTGCCATTTCCACTGACTGCACTTTTTCCGTCCGTGTTTCTTTCTCTTTGCTTATTCTACATAAATTATTGACTGGCTAATTTGGTCTGCTGGCCCTGTGAGACACTGCAGCATCGGCATGACAGCTTTATCTATTAGACTGAGCCCAATGACAGCCTAGTTCCGGCTGCGTGTGCGTGTCCATGTGTGTGCATGTGTGTCGTGCCTGTTCATGCGTGTGCGTGTGTCAGTGTTGCAAGCGGGGGCTTTGGGGGGGGGGGGGGGGGTCATGCTCATTCTCAGTTGCATTAGCACAGGAGCAGGACTGGGACACATCAACATCTTAATCAATATGCGAGAGTCAATTACTGAGGAAGCGCGTGCTTAAGCAAGATCTGATTATTGGGTTCATGTTCAGTCCACCAAATGGACCGAATCAATGCGATGCGATATGTGCTATATACACTACCCCCCCCCCCCCACACACACACACACACACACACACACACACACACACACACTCTCTCATCCCTCCTCCTCTCGCCTCCTGTCACCTCACCCCGTTGCTCCCTCTCCACCCGCTGTCCCCCACCCTATCACATTCCTCATGGACACTTGAGGAAAGGAAGGGAGGCTGATCAAAGTGACAAAGAGGAAGGATTTATGCTCTGGTGCAGCAACTAACAGGACTGTGCTGAACTTGTCCAGACAGCACAAGTGTATTAAGATGAAAAGGCTGGCGGAGCTTCAAGCTCTCAACGACCCTTTAAATAAGTCATATTTGGGCAAGATTTATGAAGATAGAAGAGGGTAAAGAAAAAAAAGGAAAAGATATATGAGTATCATCTTAGAGGATATTTGAATGTGCTCACTTCACTGTACTAAACCCAAGCACACGAGCAATAATAGTGGAGCGGGCTTTTCTGGAGACACACTGTAAACTTAATCCCACTTTCTGAGTATTGTTTCAACTGTTAATTTTGTTGCGTTGTCATTCCAGCGCTTTGTAATGATATTTAGCATTCTGCAACTCCTCAACCACCCCAGTTCAACGAGTGAAACACTCGTGCGGAGATCTGCCTTTCACTGTAGTATTTTCAAGGGCTTTGTCTTTGTGTTTTAGATATCGGTGGGTGTGTGTTTTTTTTCTTTTCTCTTTCCTCTTTTCAACGGCCGGCTGTCACATTTGCTTTTATTGAGGATTCCGTTTGGTGTGCTGCTCCTGTCTATAACCCGTCAACCTATCAAGACGGATCACACAGTGGGTTCGCCGCGCTTCCTTGCGGAGAAACCTCGCCACACCTAAGGCCCCTCCTTGGCCCCGGGAACCCCACCTCACTGCCAGACCACTTCTTTATTTACCTGACTGAGAAATTACACCTGGAACACTGAGGACACAACAAAGGAGAGAGGGAGGGAAAAAAAGAGGGCGATGAGAAGCCGGGTGGTAGGGAGAGGACCAACAAGGCAAGAAATCAATAGCCCAGAGATTTTTAACTAAGGTTTTTTTTTTCCCCTCACTCTCTGTCTTTTTTTATCTCGTAAGCTGCCAAACATCACCAGTGAAACTTGCACGAGGCAGTCGTTGCCAGAGGGTGAATCATAGCAATATTGATTTGATTATGTAAAAGCTCGGTGGAACCTCAAGCCAGATGCAGAAATAACTCCTCACCTAAGTCCTGCGGGAGAGTACGCACACTGGTTTGGAGGAGAAAGAGAGAGACCGAGAGAGAGACAGAGAGAATGAGAAAAAGGAAAAAAATATATATTGTTGAGGATAAAAGCATAATTACTGCGCTCACGGCTAAAATGCTTTTTTTTTTTTTTCTTATTTTCCCAAATAGCTCTTCCTTTTGTGGCCCCCTGCCTCCCATTCTCCCGCCTTGCTGGATGATAATTAACACTGCTCGACTGTGTTGAATTAGGAGCTGACAGTTATGAACTCTGCAGAAGAATAGCTGCGTGCTACTTGATCAGATCTGTCTGTGTGTGTGTGTGTGTGTGTGTGTGTGTGTGTGTGTGTGTGTAAATGTTACCAGTCAGCACCATGGATGATAGAAAAGAAAGCAAAAAAAAAAAGGCAGAGCGTCCTTGGATTGTGATCTATGGCACCCTCTTCTGGACCCACTGTCTTTGACTGTCCTCTCCACAGAGAATACAGCTAAATTTAATTATCTGCTTAACTCACCAATATTTCTCTCCCTTTTTTTAAAGTCTGTTCAGACCGACACACACATAATCTCATATGATATGCAGTGTAATCTTTCACAACGTGACCGTGTATTTGCTGTTAAAAGTAAAAACAAGGATATAATCTTTTATCGACAATTTTTCTAGATTTTCAACTTGTGACCATCATAAATTACAAATTGAGTTTTGCATGCGAAGATTACGAAAATCCCATTTAGGATTTGGCGACTAATTGCTGGCGTACGCAAAGCCAGGTTAGACTAAAAATGCTCCTGGGCAGGCACTAATTGGGCCACTTTTTTTACAGTGATGGGAGCCACGGATGCAGCGGTCTGTCTGTAACTGCCCTAAATTATGATTCCACCTCACTGAATCTTCACCCCATCAAATGATTGGAACATTGTGGTCAGCTCTCATAATTGGCCCGGGCTGGTATCTCATGTAAAATACTAATCAGATCACATGAGTGGTGGGAGTGTCTTCAAAGGGAGATGGGGTTTTTACAGAATCTATCTGAGCGTGTGATTAGGTGGGGTATAAAATGGGCCAGAATAACAGATCTCATTAGACCGGACTGCATGCCTATCCTTTTTTTTTTTTTTTTACCCCTTCCTGAGCATTTTACTCGTCTGGACTTCCTGTGAATTTTAAAAAGGCATTTGTGCTTGTTGGTACTGTAATGCAAAGCAGAAATGCTATTGTAACCTATTCCCTGGCGCTCTCTGAGGGCTCATACAGTACCAATAAAAAGGAGGCGCAGACACAAAAGAAGCGCTGTTCCTTCCACTGTTAAAGAACAATGTGTCCTGCTTCAGTGGAGATTTTACAAAAGGATGTTTTTCAAGGGTTGATTTTGATATTAGATGATTTGAGATTTATAATTGTACGAGTCATTGATATGACTCCGTGCTCGAAGTGGGCCGGTACTCATCGGAATGCAGCACCGGCTCTTCTTCATTACCTTTGACGCACCGTGACTTTTTTTTTTTTTTTCTCACAAGCTGCCTGCATGCTCTGAGCACATCCACCATCACTCTCTCTCGCTCGCTCACACATTGCGCTGCCCTTATACCAGATGCTTATATAAATATATGCATATGTAATATGTAAACACGCGGCTCACACTTAAACCTGGCCCAGGCAGTTTTCACAAGGTAGTGGGCCTACTGCGAGCATCAAAGCTTGCGCATGGTGTGGCATTTTTACAAGTTGTTGTTTTTTTTCATCTACTCTGGTTCTCAATGCAGGACCGGGGCGTGAAGTCGGAGGGCAAATGGCCCTTTGGACCCCCAACCTCCGGTGCCTTTTGGGCACCGCAATGTCTCCTTTACCGTGGAAATGCATGTGAATATTATTTGCTGCATAGCAAAACAACGTGTGAATGAGGCGAATATGACTTTATTTACGTCCACTTCAAGCATCTTCTCTTCAATAAAAGGTCCCCATTTAAAATAACAGTGTCCTAATACAAACGTAAAGACAACAACATGATCAACATGGCAACCTGAGAGATTTTGTTATGCATTTAGGATAATTTATTTCGAGATTTGGCTTAAAATCAGAAATTATTCAAGCAAAAATCTGATTTTATTCCTTTTTTGGCCTTTTTTTTTTCTGATCCCCCATAATCCAACATGCCATTTAGTAGTAAAAGAAATTGGAAAACTAACTAGTCATTTTAACTGGGTTTGTCACCAATTGAATTTCTCCCTCATTCTGGATGATTAGGTATTAATGTGATTTAGTGTGAAGGAATGCATGGTTTCATTCCTAACTGACATCGACTGGTTTAAGAGTAAACATCAATTCCAGATGCACATAATCATATTACCAGGCTAATCAACATTGATTTTCACTCGGATCAAGACGATAGAAAAAAGTTTCATGCAAATAAAACAAAAAGCATTTTAACCATGAGAAGCAGCGTACGAATCTGAAGGACGGATTGCACTTGAGGTTTGAAGTTAGGAAATTAAAAAAAAATGTGCTCTAATTTATCTATTACTGTATTCAGTTACTTGTGCTAGGAAGGAATCCTCCTGTAGCAAAGACACTTTGCTATCGCTTGATAATAACATCGGAGCTCTTAATTAAGGTCTGTTTTAGTTCCTATAAGCCCCCTCTTCAGAATAAGGATAATTCCCATTCATTTGGAGGATCTCTTAATGATCACTCCCACACTGGACCCAACTTCCGAATAATACCATGCCTTAATCAGCATATTCCACAATCAATTCTGAATGGATTTCCTTTGCTGCTGATTACTTTAATAACTTCAACATATCTATTAGCAAATCGGCATGTGAATCTTTGTGATGATTATCATTTAGCTATGAAAGGGGAGGGGTGTAATTGAATTAGGGTTCAAAAAATTGCTTGGTTCAATTATGGTCCATGTTCCTTTTTATTATCTAAATTGTTGTTTCAATACAGTCACAAGAAGAAGAAAAAATGGTAGAAAAATCACTTAGATTACAATGTCAGATTAAGTTGTTTTTTTTGCCGCTTGGTCCACAAAGGAAAGACCACTATAATGTGAACCGATCTCTAATTACATCAGCGGTGCTCCTCAGATTTGAGCTCTGCGAGGGTTCGCACACTCCAGTGGGTACACACTGTTCTAATGAGTTCTGAGCACAGGATATAGACATATTTTACAAGGAGCTGAAACCTTGGAGGGAGGAATTCTTGGATATAATCCCACCCATTTGAAGATTCGTTATAGGCTCTCAATACCTGCGTGTCATCAACTGGAGATAGTGTTCAAATTCACCTTTTTAAAAAAAATATAAATCAAGAGTTGAATTTGATTATGGTGTAATACTTCAATGGAAGCTTTACAACATTAGTGTATAACGACAAGAAACTTTCAGTGCGGCGAAACATTAAAACCTTGACAATATGTTAATATAATGACTTTAAAAGTCTGCTGCATGATTTTATTATTGCATGATCAGGATATATCATTCAGAATAAATTTACACTATGTTGTGACCCTTTGGACACCAGAAAAAGCTTGAAAGAATGCAATGACTGCACGGTCAAAATGTTGTAGTTTTCTGCTCAAATCTGATGACGTTTTATCTCATTGTTACTGTCGAACTGAAAACGAGAGCATTTGGGCTAAAATAAGATCATCACATTATATTTGCCAAATGACTTTAGAAACGGGAGAGTTATCGAGGACTTTGCTCACCGTTCATACATCAAACCCACCACACACAAACACAGTAGCTGCATTCGTCATCCCCGCTGACAGAAACAACTGGAGAGTGTCATAAAATGTGCATTTGTCATGGCACATGCTGATTCGTCAGGAGACCATCATTCACAGCTCATAACGCTCTCCCTCTGTCTACCCATCCAGCAATGTTAATGTTGTTTAAATGCCCAATGGAGCTGCACTGCACCAGATAGCATCCATCTCCACCAATCAGTCAATCAGTACCTCGGCGAGCCCCAGGGAGCCTCTGGATTAGGTCAGTTAGGGTGCTCTCTGGTCTAGTTAGTGGATTAAGCTCCCTCTCTCAAAAAGGCTCAACGGAGCGAGCCACACAAGGAAGGTAGCGTAGCTGAAAAGTAGTGTTTTCCTCTGTAACGTATTTGTGGCTTGCGGTCGCCAATGTGTTCTTAATTCCTAGGACAGATGTAATTGTTGTAGTGTGGTCTGGTCCTGTGTGGAGCCAGTCTGTGTTGTGTTACACTTCGTCACAGAAGAGATGGGGAAAAATAAGTTGTATCTAAAAATGGAGCACTGCTGCGAAATATTCCCGTCCGACCCTTGAACCTGAACTTGTATAGTTTCTGTGATCTTGATCATATCAACTCACAAAGCATGGAATAAACAATGTGTCATGCTCCAAAAAAAAGACTTTCTTTTAAGGGTCACTATGGACCAATTATGAGTACAGAATTTGAAGAACCCTATTGTTTAATGCTCCTCATATGAGCTTGGTGGAGAATCCCAGGAGCAGATGGTTTAAGATAGGACACATCATTCTGTTGGGGAAACTCATGGGGTCATTGAAGGTACACCGGCTTTTTCCCCTGACGCATAAATACAGAAATTAAAAACACGGCGAGGAAAAACAAGCAAACGCTGCAATTAAAGGCCAATTCTCCTCATATAAAGCAAAATAAAAGCACTGTACAAATGGCAATAAACTGCGGATAATGACCTCAGGATGCCAAAGTAATATTTCCCCCCCCCTCCTTTTTAATTGTAGTTGTATTCGCCCACACCGTTTCATGTTATGGGGTCAGGCTTTTTAAACTTTTCACAGCTGTGTGAAAGGGAAGGGGACAGCATCCTGAGGCGCTTTCAGGCCCTGGTGAGAGGAGTCACCGTGCCAGCTCCCAAGACTTGGATTCATTAGCTGCTTTAGCAGCGCAAACATTACCTTAAATGGTGAGGCCATGTGCTGGCAAGGACCCACTCTCGCCTTGTTTCAATTACATGGAATCAAACATTGCAGGTATGCTAGGCACAGGGTCTTTATTGAAAGAGGGAAAGGGAGGGAGAAAGTGGTTTACAAAGCCCTTGCCCTCCTTCCCCTGTGAAAGCCGCCCTTGTTTTATTTCAAAAACTATCGCACAACAAAAGAAAGTGGTAGTTTGGCAAACGGTCGTGTTTTCAGTAACAACGTGATTTCTTTTCTTTTTTCTTTAACGCAGCTGCGCTAACTATTATATGCAGAGTTTTATGGTGAGGTTCCTTTGATTTTATGTGATTTGTCAGCCTTGTTAAAACGTCTGAAAAGATTAGAGTTGGATTATACGTGTCACTCCCCACATGTATGTGTTTCATTATGAATCTTGGACTGATCCTCAATATGCAGAGCAGCATCTTGGCTGTTTGCGTTGTTCTTGGGACTCCTGGAGTGCCCACAGCTGGTGCCAAGATAAGGCCTTGTACCTTTCCCCCCCCCCACACACAACACTAAACAGCCCTAATGTGCTCACACCATCGACGAGCAGTCTTTACGTGAGGTCACTGCATTGGAAAGGGATCGTGAACACATTTTTATAATGTGACCCAACTGGAGGAGATTAAAAGGTATGGCAAGTCGGTACACTAAGATACAAGAAAACCCGCGCTCATAGAGGGTAAGGTGCAGAGCCGAGGTGTTCAAAAATATATAAAAATGGCAGCCAGCTTTCCGATAAGGAGGTGAGACACGTACCGTTAGGATACTGTGTTTGAACAGCGAAAACATCCTGAAAAACAAAGCACTCTGTTAAGTACGAAATGAGCAGGGGTGAGTGATATATGCCCTGTGTAGCAGGATGAAAAACAAAGTTTAAATGTTGCTCATGAACTTGGACTGTCTTTGGAATGAACTAATCCATGACCATGCCAAAGTCAAGAATACTCCCCACTGCTCAAACATCACTCTCAATCTCCCTGTTGTGTAAACCCCGAATCAGACTTAAACCGGCTTTATTAATCATTCGTGTACAGCCAAGCGTTTATCGTTTCCAGATAGAACTGAAAACCATTGCCGATGGGTAAATCACACTCAATTCAAACCTGGTATAACTCCCCCAATATATTGGTAGGACTTTCAATACAAGGTATAAAAAAGGACTTGTCCGGAAATCCCACCTTCCGGATCTGATGTCCAAACTTCTGCTGTCCAAGGTGTCTGCCATGTAGAAATTAGGCATAAGCAGCCATAAAATATATTTCAGGCAGTCGGATGAGCCTTTCAGGGGCCTAGTTTTTATAAATAATGACTGACTAGTGGTCTTCCCTCTCCAAGATATCAACATTACGTATGCTACATCTGATCGGCTGTCATCGCTATTTACTTGTATTTCTAAAACTGTGGCTATTCCAGAAGCATTGTTGCATTTCTGTGAAGAATATCACAACAATAGACAAAAGATATTGCTTTTAAGTAAAAAAATAATCATTTTTGATTCCCTTTGATGATGTACTGTACTACAGTATATACAAACGTGTTAATTTAATGTCAGCAAAGAAGAGCTATGACACTGTTATAAAAGTTTATAGAGTGTCTTGTCAGCTCTTTAGCAACATCACTTATACCTCACTGTGCCATCCAAAATCAATACAATATTTTTCTCCCAATAAATAATGTAGGCCTGAAAAAGGTCCAAATGCACGCATCGACAGTTGGCTGCAATTAAGGGGCAGCGGCAGCAGTAACTGATGACAGTCCCTCCCTCCCTCCGGCTCACACGGGATCAGCAGAAAATGAAGACGCGGAGACCACTTTGTCACCGGCTGAGGGTGGACCTGGAAATGACTCCTAATGGAAAAAGGGCTCCCTGAGCCGCCACTGCATCTGCTGCTCCAAGCACTTTCTACGGGCCGATGGGCCAGCCCCAACCAGTTTCCAGCTCCCTTTATCTAAGCCTTTAATATTCTCTGGGCAGCCAGCAGCGACCGCAAGCTGAGGTCAGGAGGCATCGGTGGCTGAGTGTATGTGTGTGTGTGTCTAGTCTCTACACAATTGTGTGTGTGTGTGTGTGTGTGTGTGTGTGTGTGTGTGTGTGTGTGCTGTGAGAGTGGACTACAGCGGAAAATACTATTGATACCAGACTACTAGATTGGGGGAACATGATAACTGTTGTGATTCAACACCGAACAACAGGAATGAAAAATGGAGGAGTAAGATAGTAGGTCAACTAAAAATGAAACCAGATGCTACGGTCCCTGTTAGGCTGCAATGCTCATTACACACCAGAAAACCAACCCTCATATTTGTTTTCTTATATCTTTACGACTAGTAACAAAAACTACAAAAACAATAATAGTTTGGTCTTAGAAAAATATTGCCATGTTGGTGATAAATCAAAGGGGTTTATCCTACTAAAAAGGTACAGTGGACTTGAATCACCTTCCATCAGTTAGCATTTGAATGCTATAATGCAAGATAACAAGTGGGAATGGTCAGCAGCGCCAATGCCAACGCGGAAGTGCCTTGACTTGCATTCTTTCTAATGACCAGCAGGGGGCGACTCCTCTGGATTGAGAAAGACAACCGACGGTATAGAAGTCTATGATAAAAACCTTACTTCTCACTTCATTTATTACCTCAGTAAACATTGTAATCATGACTTTATGGTCTCTAGTATCTACCTTCATAACAGCGTGATGTTCATTATGTTAGAGTAGAGTGAGAGAGGTCGCTCCTCTAAGGTGGCCGACCAACGTACCAATCAACCGTCCTATATTCCCATCCCAAGAGCCACGCCACCACTGTGCCAAAAAAAAAATGAAGGTACTGCCGGATAAAACTGCTTCCGCCACCTGGGATGCCGTGTACACTTTTTCAGTTTTCGAGACATTTTATCTACCTCCTGTGGTTCCCAAGCATATTACTCTCAAAGGACGCTTTTAGCTCTTCAATTACTTCAGGAAATTCAGGGAGAGATAAAAGTAAGTACCAAAGCTGTCAGAGATTACGAGCCCGTACTTGTAGCACCTTACACGCTCCGGTGTGGGACTAACTTTCTAAACAGGCTGCTTTGAGGGGGTGACAGAGTCGGCAGAACAGAGCCTCCCTGTGTGTCGCTGTGCCCCGGCCTGCAGGTGTCTCCAAGTGATGGAGAGGGCTCTGGGAAACATTTATATCTCAAATCCACTTTATCGACCGTGCCCCCGTTAGAGTGGAGCTAGCATCAGTGGTAGGGGGGTTAGAAGAGAACAAGTGGCTCTTAGCACACACACTGACACTGAAGGAGCCTCCAGCACTCACTCTTTAGCTGTGAGTCTGGAACCTCTTTATGGTGATTGTTTTATCAGCGTTCCTGTCTGTCCCCCGGGAGGCTGGGGCCCAGAGAGGATGACCCTCATTTTCTGAAAGCAAAGTGTTCAGTATTGATCAGTGAGAATGAGCAGCCTGTGACATGGGTTAATTTACTGGACCTAGGAAGGTTCATTGTTTCCTGTCATTCCTGAACTCATCGCACTGACCTTTACCGCCCTGTCCTGCCACACACTGTGTGTGTGTGTGTGTGTGTGTGTGTGTGTGTGTGTACACATGGACACACACACACACGACTGTGCACTGATAAGCACAGAAAAGTGAGACCGACACATTGACAGATAGACATATAAAGAGAAAAAACAACCACTTTTGCAGAGAAAAAAAGCATTGATTGAATTGAATCGATTAAAGTTTTACATTGTTCTATATAAAAATACTCACCACAATGGGAATAGAAAACCTGTATTATTGCCTCTCTGTCAGCTTCTTGAGGCCGAAGGCTGATAAATAGATGAGTCTCACTATCACAGACCGAATGCACCTGAATTATGAAGCGTTGGCCAGGTCAGAAATGTATTCCACAGATAATTAATCGAATATGTAATCTCCCATTCCATCAGCGATCAACTGAAAAGGGCTCGATACCTGAGCATCTTTAAGGCGAGATGGAATCAATACTAAACTCATAACCTGTGCACGGAGTATTAGGAACGACAAAGGTCAAAGGTGAACATCCGTGGGTGAAAAGGCCAGTTTAGTTACATCAAAAGGTCAAAGCCTTAATGTGATGCTCAATTGCAAAACTTATTAGGGGCATGGCCTAACAACTAGACTACAAAGTGTGGCTTCACATCAACAAAACATAAACAATAGAAGAAAAGAGAAGATGTTTTTTGACAAAAAGCACCAAAGCTAAATATTAAAATGGAAGATGATGTATAATATTGACCTTATTCTTGCCATATGACCTATAAAGTAGAGATAGACCATATGCACCCCCAGTGGGAAAAAATTCAATACAAATGAACATCTCTGGCTGAACAAATAACAGTTGAACTAAATATCTAAGTCAAAGTGAGAATACCTTATCATCTGGATAATTGGACATCAACCGCCTACCTGAATAAATATCCTATTGAAATATAGAATTTAACATCAAATTCCAAACAATTAATAAAGTGACATGGGCCTGCTCATCAAACCAACCATAAAACATCTAAGTGAGAGCATTCTGATGTTTTGAATGAGAGCAGTGAAGGTGAAAGGTTCCTCATCCTCACATCAGCTGGAGTTTTACTCTCGTCAGATACTTTTGCGGTTTTTAATTACATTTTCTTCTCACTCTGATAGTGCTGCGATATATATTTGAGAGATAACTGAACTGAAAAGGGGGTCAGATATGACATGAATGTCACTCGTCTGCTTCCCGCAAAATCAGCTGTTCCCTGGGACCCCAAAGCTTTTTCAACACTATCGCTGGAATGAATCAAGCGTGGAAGGTTTTTTAGAATTTTTATTGAATGGAGAAAAAAAAAATACTTCTGCCATATCTCTGCTGCAGACTACATAGAAAAAAATGTATTCAAAGTCCATGTTTATGTCTGCAATTATAAAACGAGCACACTTAAACTGTGTATATTAACACTAAAATAGTAAGGGAAATGCATTTAATTCACAGGTGAAATGATTTGTAAGAAAAAAAAATTAGTTGTTAGCAGCTATTTTGATTTGAAACAAAAATACCAAATATGAACTAATATCCAATTTCTTCTGCATCTCAGTTGTTAAAATTGGCTGCTTTTCCTTCCTTAGTCACAAACTGGACGTATCTTAATTAATCAATTCATTGAGAAGGCAATATTCAGGTGACTCATTAATGAAAACCACCATTATCTGCAGCCCATATACTGATCATAGTTGAAATGATGTCTACTGTTCTGTATCCTTTACTCATTTAAGTACAATTTATCATATTGGGAGGCAGAGGAGAGAATATCAAAATGATGAAGAAACAGAAACAATGAGGATAATAATTCACATATGCAAAGCAGCAACACACAAACAGCTTCAGCACAAAGGCAACACTAAGGAGGTGTCTCTTGATTCAGACTTTCCAGACTTGCACTTGCCATGTTTGGTTAACGTGGTGGTTAGCTTTATTTATTTTGCCCATTTTATGCAGGATTCACCCCTCTCAGGATGGGGATGGGGAGGTAATAAATCCGTGAGGTGTCATCGCGTTTCCCTCCCCTTTGCCTGGCATCCGCGAGTGCTACGCCACTTCTGATTAGTGCCGCCTTTCCCTCCCAGAAAGCCAGCAGACAGGAACAAACTGATTACTGCCCATCTTCAGGGGATTGGAGACACCTAACAGGAGGATTACATTAACATATTAACGGACGCCCCTCACCTGCAGCCCTCCTAATATCGCTGCCATGCTGCTTTATTTTTTTGGAGAGGGGGGCTGTGTGTGTGTGGTGTGTGTGTGTGTGTGTGTGTGTGTGTGTGTGTATTTCATCTTCCGATTCCCTCTCTCAGGGTGCTCTATCTGTCATTGATGATAGGTGAAGAGGAGCCTTTGAAGTTTTTTCCGACATAAAAAGGCGCAAATAAACGCAAACACATCCTTTCAGCTACTCACATGAAATTAGGACCCGCTGCAGACGGGGGGGTAGGAAGCTGGCCTCCGCAGCCACACCTAATCACTCTGACGGCAGCAAAGACTTCAGTCTCTGCTCTACTGGGAACATCCGAATTAAGAATGAGGGGAAAAAAAGAGCGCTTTAATCTGCCTCAGCTACTTTTCCACTGTTTTAAACAATGTTCCGCGGAAAACAAAACAACAAACAACGAGCGGAAAAGGGGAGAAAAGTTGTGCCGCCCTCTGAAATAAATATGAGGAAACTTTGAGTTGGTTGACAGAAGTGTGGATGAAGTTGACTCTGGCTGTGATATCTTCACTCTTTGATATTTCTCACTGTGGAAAAATCATAGCGTGATCCTATGAATCAATTACAAGGGTGGACGGGATAGTCCCTCCTATGAACTACCTCAGAGTACAGAGTAACAGCACAGACAGTGATAGTTATCAGAACTGTAAGTGTGAGAGGGGCTCTTCGCACATTATTATTTGAAGCACTGCTCCGGACAAAATGAGCTAACTGCCAAAGGAGATAAAGGGATTTAGAGATTCAAAAGAATAGAGATTTAAAAATTAATGGTGGAAAGGATTTGCCTTCATGTTTCTACAACTTGTAAGCAGAACATGACTTATAAAGAGTCGGGCAGACAAATTGCTTTTTAGAATAAAGTGATGGTGAAAGGGAAAAAACAAGCTGTGAATATTTAATGGGTACCACAGCCTCTTCACAAACAAATCAATATGGTGATAGTAAACATAAAGAGGCTCATACTGTGGCATGCAGCCCGGGAAAGGAGGGAGGACAGGTGTCAGTGGGCCCAGCCACAGAGTTTAGGTTCATCTTGACATTTCTGAAGGTTAAAGGATTGTAACTGTCCATCTGTGTCAATCACTTTGCCCAAAGGTCACAGCTAGTCTATTTTTCATTAATTATACCCTCAGATGTCTTCGGAGCGCACGGACACCTAACAATCCCAACTCCCTCAACAACAGCCGCTGAAAGGTTGTAAGAGAGGAATACATACATAAATTTATAATTCAACATTTACAGCGAAAGCCTGGTTAGGTTTGATTTCAGGCCGATGATTCCTATTTGCTCCCCGCAATTAAAAAAACACAGTGATCATCCTTTCTATCTATATTAGCGAAACAACGGTGCTTAAAATGAATACTTGATGATGCCTTACTGATCACAATCACAGCAGTCTGTAGCTGAGAGTCGAAACGCGCTCAGTGATTATGAAAGATCTGCTGCTCGTCTGCTTTTTCCGACTGACTTTTATCGGTCAACGTGCCCGAAGGAGCGTTTTATTTCAGCTGTGCTGAGTTGTCGTACAGGGTGCATCAAGCCTGGGGAACTATGTGATGTCTGATGAGTCATCGCTATGCATCTGGATGAATATACATTTGAAGAAAACCAAAGATGCAAACATTCAATCTATAATAATATCAACGGTCATCTACTAGGGGCCATTAGCCCGAATGATTGCTCTCCAGTGTTGTACAGTAGAAACTAAAAACAACATTTTACACCACCTCACAGTTCCTTTTTCTCTCACGGCGGTCAGGATTTCAATTATGAACAGAATCAGATATAAGCCTCAATAAACGTGCATCAGATGGTCTGAGGATCGGGAATTGTAGAAAAGACATTTGCGGTGGACATGAGGTCCTTTTTCCAAATTAGTATTTGATATACATATAGTTTGAGTGCCTACATTTTTGGGAAAGTATTTGTTGCGGGAGCCAAACCCTTCGAGGAACAAAAATAAGATGCATTTCAAACTTTTACTAATACAATGGTGCACATGAGGCTTCAATGAAAACATGTAATTCCCCGTAGGACTGCAGACATAGCAACAAACATTTGAGTGCTAAAAATAAACCGGTTTTGACTGAAGCAAACTCATCACTGACTTCTACAAATTGGTTTCAACCATGGGTCTTTAACGGATGGACTGATCTAGTCCGAGAGACAAAAGGGAGGCCACTATTGTATTGCTACTGCATATAAAGGTTAAAGCCAAGGACAAAACAGTCCTAAACTGAAACATATGAAACTGAGCTGAGAACAGTGCTGAGTGCCGAGTTACCCGCAAAACAGCGCCGACTCCTGCTGCTGCTGAACGCAAACAAAACAGATTTCTTCTTTCTTTTAAGATTTCTGCTTTTGAACACATGAACCGTTTAAAAGACATCACAGCTGTCGAGTGGCACATTTATTTAAATCATCATGAACAAACTTAAAGCACAATGATTAATTTTTTTTAAATATGTTACCTTTTTCAACCAAAAGTGTTGATCCAGGAAACCACTAGAGGCGAACCTACCCCGTTACGTTTGCAATGACATTACCCGCAAAACAGCGCCGACTCCTGCTGCAGCTGAACGCAAACAAAACAGATTTCTTCTTTCTTTTAAGATTTCTGCTTTTGAACACATGAACCGTTTAAAAGACATCACAGCTGTCGAGTGGCACATTTATTTAAATCATCATGAACAAACTTAAAGCACAATGATTAATTTTTTTTAAATATGTTACCTTTTTCAACCAAAAGTGTTGATCCAGGAAACCACTAGAGGCGAACCTACCCCGTTACGTTTGCAATGACATTACCCCAAAACAGCAGCTCGCTGGATAGATAACAAATGGTCATATCCTTGGTTCTATCAACTTTTTAAAAAATCTGATTTTAGGCAAGTTGGATATTCAAATATAGTTGCATGCACCGGTAGCCATATGTGGGTTCAATGGTCTGCAGCATCCAGTAGAGAAAACTGGCATTCTTAACACATACTTTTCTCTAAATTGTTCCAACCTCCCCACAAACAAAGTGCAAACATGGACAACATCCAGGGCCATCGAGAAAGGAGGAACGCTTACTCTTGACTGTATCAGAAAGGTGACTTGGGACAGGACAAGCTTGAGATGATGCAGTTAATAAGTAAACATTCTGGGACATTCTTATTTGCATAGCAGTCTTCTGTCCTGGCTTGTATTATGATCATTTTGCTAAGTTTGTTTGTCTGCATCTCTGTTGAAGCGTATTCAGACTACTTTCCCCTCCAGAAACTCGAGGTCTATGTAGATATGTGCACCATGACCAAGGAATCCCAAGGAATACCTGTTTCTGTGAAGTCCCTTGCACCTTCTTACACAGAGGCCTTTGGCCTTTGTAATACTTAAAAGCTTGTGAACATGGTTGTAAAATTTACTGGACATTTAAGTACCTGCTGTTTTCATATCGCTGCTGTAATTCAGACTTCTGTTTTACTTACTGTGGGCAGGCCTTGTGAACGGGATTATACAGTCTTCTTGTCTTACGCTGCCCGTCACCTTTGACCTCCTCTGGAGCACTAAATGCTTTTCTTGTCTTGCCATGCGAAACAAGGCTGAAATAACAACGTCTCTCTTCCGCTCAGGGGGCATGTAAGAAAATGGCACACAACCTGAATTGAACAATAGCATGTGCACTCAGAGCACCTCTCAAAGCATTCCCCGAGCAGGATGCTCCACTGCTGTGACCAAGCCCTAAAGTGAGCGCTGGACTCTTCTGAGGCATGAAATAATAATAACATCCCACTTCCGTCTCCCTGGCAGAGGGGAGGGGAGGAAAGTATACGAGGGCCTTCTATTGTCACCGCTCACTAGAGAGATACCAGTATCCCCGAGACTTTAATGGGAAAGACAATAGGGCTGGCCTAAAAAGGCTTCCCATTAAAATTTAATCAGAGACTTTTGTCTCTCACTATATGTGACGATCTCTGTGTGTGTGTGTGTGTGTGTGTGTGTGTGTGTGTGTGTGACTACAGGGACAGGTAACAGCACTCACAGCCCATCTTCATCCCCTCTCATGTTGTTTGTTTCAAGTTCACCCCTTCCCCGCACCTTGGGAGAGTTATTTCATTTTCTCCCAGGTGTGTCACTATCCTCCTTTAACCACCCAACCACATGGCAACTGCTCAACAAAAATGTTAAGGGCAAATTGGATTAACACCACGGTCTATGGCCCGGGCACTTAACAAACACAGATGCACTTAAGGGAGCCCACAGAATGATTTGTGACTTAACAAAGAACTGGAGAGATGGAGCCTGGGCATGACCACAGGACTGGTGTAATATGTCATCTACCGGAAGAGCTATCAGCTCAGCCTACTGGAAAAGGAGTAAACTCCCAAGTGCTGAAGGTAAATTATATAGTGGCAACCGCTTCTCTCCTACTTTTGTGGCTGAGACAAACATGTTTTTGTCATCAAATAACAAGTTTTGTGCCTTCAGTAGTACTCATATTAGAGGCAACTTCTTTTGTTTGCAGTGTTGTTTCCTCTTTAATAAAGACAGTTTGTATGGAAAGAAACTTTTTCTCCTACTTGAGCAATAAAGTTCGCTCATCCTTGAATCTGCTGTTTTCCACACGCTTTGATGATTACTAACTAAAATATATATTTTTTTCTTTGACATTTTTAGCATTGTTCGTTTTCTTCTGGGGCAACCAGCGAGACAAATCAATAGTGGAGGTTAACGTATTAGTATGATGAACGTGTTGACTTTAAGGAAGGAGAACTGACCCCAATAAACCTTGAATAAATTCCAACATTATGCAGCTGTGGCCTGTTGCATTAAATGGATTCAGGAAGAAAAAAAAAAACATGTTCATTACTCTCACTGTCTCTCATTCTCCCCGTCTATGTCTCAAGTCGTCCAGTAGGTGTGTTTAGAGAATGTAGAATTGCATTTAATTATGTCAGATGGCTCATTATGAGAAACGGATGATTAGAAGGCACATTGTATAAACAGCAGAGGGGTTAAAGGCTAAAAAGCAAGTGCCGAGGTTCTGCACAGTACAAATGAGGCTTCATTTAAATAAATATATGTATGTGCCATTCTTTGCTGCCTTTTTTGCTGTATTTACTTGTACTTTATTTCCGTCATACTTTGGGGAAAAAAATCCATTAATAAATGCAAATACTACAGGGCCGTATCAGTTTCATCTGGTGACATTTCATGGCGGGGCTTAGCCATTGATTACCTCTCTATGCTTTGTAATTGTTTCTTCAAGGTACTTTGATCCCGTGTGCAAGTGAAGTTCCACATATGGATTTCTTTCCAATTAAGGCTGGAATTATTCACAGGGGGTTCACCCTTGACGGCCAGCAAACAATGACATAACATTGGAAAAACATTTTTGAACCAATCGATGAGAAAACAAACCAAATGATGTTGGCTGAATGATAAACAGCTCTCCTCCCTGGACCTCCACCATCAGGCTCTTAAGAGGTCTGATGTCAAGTAGAGTGACACACACACACACACACACACACAAGTAAACACACAAAAACAGGCCTGATCTTGTAGTCTCGAAGGCAACTCATCCTGCAAGGATTCTGCACCACCTGGAGATGGAGAGAATAAGCAGGTAGGGAGTCGAGACCTACGGGGAACACTGTTCCAAAGGAATGGCTTTATGGAAATGAGGGTTAAAGGGAGCATCGTCCGCCCTCTGATAGGGAGCCTATGAAGCGCTGACACATGCCCCCCCGCCACTCTCAAACATGAAACCATGTTATATGAGAGGGGGTCACCGTTCGCCCTAATCACGGCCGTGACATGACATGCTGTAGGTTGCCCCTCAGTGTTAAATATTTATGTCAGCACCGCCGTATTGCCTTGATGGCTGTCAAGACTTTGACACATGCTCTCTCTCTTTCTCTATCTCGCTCTCTCTTTCTCTTTCCATTAAAATTCAACAACAAAAACGGGGAAAAATTGCAGAAAAACACCAAAACACAAAAGGCGTGAGTCTTATGTATTCACAACAGTCAGACACCTTAGTGTATATGCAAAGGCGTGCGTTATTTTCACATGTTTCTTTGCTTCATACACAACTCATGCGTCAGTGTTCAGAGATGGAAAAGTCCAATTGGGAAACTGTCCCAAAGACAGGATGGAAATGATCTAACTAGCCCTATCTATGCACAATTCACCAGACTGTGGGAAGATTGTGTTCTAATTAATGTCGTCCCAGTTATATAACCTACAATTAGCTAAACAGTGTACGACGCAGAGCCGACATGTGGATTTGTGTCACCCCTTGATTAACTTCCATTCTTTAGCTCCGAGTGATTTCCCTCACATGACCTGATGTAAAAGGTTTTGGGGGGTGACTGAGATCACTGGAGACAGTGCTCTCCTCCTCTAGCATTGCCCGCTCCCCCATGATAGGTGTCAAAGATATTCTAATGAATGTCAGAGTACATTTCAGGGGGCCATGCTCCGTACAAACCACTGGAGTGGCCCATCTTATGGGGCTGCCAAACCCCCCTCCACTGTAAGCTCCCCACCACTCTCTTCATGTTCAAGAGGGTTAAGAAGATTAATCAATGTCAATGTCTTTTCCCTTTTGAAGCCAATAAGGTGCACACTGTCTGGCCATGCCCAACAGAACATCACTTTGTTCCGTCGCACAGCCGCCCCTTCGCTGCCCTCACTGACCCCCCAGCAGTCCCACTTGTCAAAGTCAAGGGGGCGTTTGGCGTTTGGTAGAGACTGGCCTTCCGGATAGCACTCAGCTCCGCCCTGCTTGACCTATTCTCTGATATTTGACCACTCGGTTGCAAGACACTTGCTCTTTCGAGCTGAAATGTCACTGGGGCATCTTGTCAGCTCGCAGACACCTCGGCCTGACAAGCGATTTTACTTTGGTGTGCTACAAGGCAGAAAATACAGGGCCGTGGCCGTGGCCTTGACGCACACAGACTGTCAGCTAGCCAGCAGGGCTACTTGATTCTGACTTACTGGCCAAGTGTTAAGACTCAGGAATTGTGTAAAATAAAATCAATTTAAATCTGTGGCTGGGACATTATATCAATATCTGCAAAAGTGATGCAGGCCACGCATAAGAAATTAAATATGTAGTCCTGTGATCTCTGGCAACAGCATGAGAATGCACTGAATGAGTGAAGAGTTTGGTTTCATTAATGACAACAACTTAAAGCAGGTATCCTGAGAACTAGATGACACAAAAAGTCAACTGATAACCTTTGACTTCCTCTGCACTTATAACCTCTGGTACTTTTCCCCTCCCCTCCCCTCCCCTCCCCTCTCCCACCCATCCTCTCTCTTTTCTTGTCATTTTGACCCCCGTCCAGTCTATTCACCTTTACGGTTTTCACTAAATCAGCATGTTCTCCAGTTAAATGAGGGAAAGCACACCCCCTCTCCCCTTTCTTTGACCGCCAGTGGCATTGCAGCATGAAAGAGAAGGATGGGGATTGGAAGTAGCAGTCACATCATTTCTGGTTTGCGCAACCTGCTCAAAGTTTGCAACTAAATGCTTGTCTTCAGTCGAGCTGACAGGGGAGAAGTGGGCGCTCAGTGAACCATGGCCGGGCTGCCATGAAATGACAGGAATCATTGGCATACATTTCAAACAGCCTCGCGCTATCCTATTAAAGTGCCACATCCCCACTTTAAAACAGACAAGAAGGAATCCGCTTTGATAGATAGAGACTAAAATGGCTTATTGATTTTCTCACCCTTTTTTTTCGTTGTTAGGAACTTTTAAAAATTAGACCCCAAACTTATCTTTTTTTTTTTTTTAATTGCAATAGATTGGGAAAATAAGAAATGTGGTCTCTCGTGACATCACAGCTTCTGTCTAATTAAATTAATTGAAATGTTCAAATTGTAATTAAGGAAATACCACAGCACAATATTCCAACTATGGATTTTCCTGTAATTATAGGATAAATATATTAATTTAAATGTTGGGCGGAAGGATGAAATAACACAGTACAACCTCATTATTAATAATGACTGTGTGGTTGAAAAAAACACTATTTAACATTGTTAATGTTAAATTAGGGTGACCCGAACATTATATAGCTCACTTTTTAATTGTTTCTTCCACAGCGTTTATCATTTAATCACATTGTTATACATTAGCCCTCCTTGTGTACAGTTTTAGTGGAGTTTCTGGCTTGAGTTTTAGCACATTTTGAGTAGATAATTATGAATTTTATTATGCCACAATTTGTTAAATCACCCAAAGATACCGAGTGATCCAGTAATTCATTAGCGGAAACAAAATAAATTAAAATGAGCAACCAAGAAGGCCAACTGCTGAAGTTAGAATAACCGACCCCTCCAACAAAAGGATCTACTGTGAAAAGCGTTTTAGTGGCGACTGAAATATTCCATGCAGAGCATAAATAGATATTGTGCATATCTGAGCTGACTTTATTTTTTTTTTCATAATGCTGATTTATAGTTGTTTCTATTAATATCTGAATGATCTAATATGAATAGAATAGAGGGATGGCAATGAAAAAGTATTCACCACAGATACTTGACTGCTTATAGCCTTTTGATTTAACTGCTTATAGTACATTTGACCCATTATGACAGAGGAAGTAAGGAGACGTAATGGTCCTTTAAGCAGTTTACAAAGCTGTTAGAGGGAGTCATGAAGTAGAATCAGACAGGGGGCGAACAGTTGGACAATGGTAGAAATGTTTGAGGAATTCGATTTTAAAAGTGGATCTTATTGCGTTATGCTGATGCTCCGGTTTGAAGTGATACCCGTGAGGTTAACACTGTAAGGATAACCGTGCGGCTCATATCAAAAGCTCTAAAGTGCTAAAGACCAATTGGCGGATTTCTCCACAGAAGCTCATCAAACTATTCTGTTTCCCAAGAATATTTTTAGCATCACTCCAACCTTTAAAATTCAGCAACGTGGCTCAGCGAGATGCGCGACTTCGTAAATATTGTACTGGAAGATAATCATATTAACATAATTATTGCAGAGCTGCCTGAGGCGAGTGGTGGTTCATCCAGTGTCAAAGGGCTTGTGCCTGGCTGCAGGGTTGGATTCGATCAGTTATCTCCCAAACATCCTTATACTCATGTCAACTGCCCACATTTTTTTGATAAAAAATACATCAGGCCTACATTTTGACTTAATTGAAAATTGAGGAACACCTCGACACAGAGCGTGTTGATTTAAACTTGGGGGCAGTGCTCCGGATGTATTTTCTATGCTCCTGCACGGCTTGATACAAATACAAATCCGCGGGATTAGCCTAATCGGTGACTGTGGCCGGACAAAGTCCTAACAGCCTTGTCAAATGCTTTGTGCCTTTCAGAATAGAGACTGTGTTCTGGCCCATCAGTTTCATAAGGCCTACATTATGGATCGTTGAGTACGTTGAGACGCCCATAGCAGGGGATCTGCTGCCATGCTTGATTCCCACACTGCTCAGCACAAAATATTACAGCCGTAGACATGACATGGTGTAAAACACAATGATCCCGGGGCCACAGCCTTCTTCCCCTCATCTATCATTCAATCTTCTCTAATTAGGGTCTTTTTGTCACACTGAGAGAGGGGCACTGAGTAGCACTTCTGGGGATGTGAATGGTACAAAAGAGAGGGTCTCATTTCCATGTGACAGTGTGATGGAGATTGAATGTGAGCTTTAGGAAGATAAATGGGCATCCCGCAAACCTCCGACACTATCTGCAAAGCTGCTCGCTAACCCTCCCAGGGGGAATCGCTTAACTGTGAATATTTGGGGCCTCTTCCCTTAACTTCTGCTTAGATTTGTCAATACACTGTCAGGTCTCCAACGCATTGCCTTTAAATTAGCGAATACGCCGAGGCAAACGAGCAAATCAAACCAGCGAAAATCAGGATAACGTTCAATACAATGATATTAGTATTCAATTAGGTTTTTGGAATCACAGGTGGAAAGAGTGTTTGTCATGTCGTTGTAGAATAAAACCATGATAAAATAAAATGATCCGTTTGCCAAATAAAATAGCAATTTGAGTCACAGGTTTACATTTTGATTGTCAGTAATTATTAATAATTTGTTTAAGAGGCAATTCAAAGAAGTTCAGATATGTAGAAGTTTCTCTTAAAACAAACTACTATAGTACAAGATATTTTCATTGGAAATTCTACAAATATACCTATTGTATAAATATTATTTTTACTATTCTAAAAGGGATTCAAAACAACTTAACAAAAAATATGCTGACATATGTCTTTAATATTTCTATTCCCTCTACACCACAGTCGATTCTTGCCAAGAAAAATGTCCTATTACTTTTTATTATTTTAAGTCCAAACTTAATCAAAACACAGATCAACGGTCAATGATAACATTGTATCATCACAGCAATTTCTGATAACTTTACGAAATAGAGCTAATTCTCCAACTTAAGAAAAGGTAATTATTTCACTTTTTCTCAAATAGTCTTCATTCGTGACAGAGTGTAGGCGTGCACCAGAGGGGATGAGTGAATGTAATTGAGTGTCAACGGGTGTAGGGTGTGTGTGTGTGTGTGTGTGTGCAGGGAGGGGTCAGTCTCTCTCGCTAACAGCCCCAGCGGCCCTGCTTTAGGCCCGGTGACAGGGCTCTGTCTCTCAGCCACACTTGACTGGGTCCCGCTGACACTCAACTGTCAAGCCGGCAAGCCCTCAACCACCGCCCTAACATGCTCTACAGCTTCACCCAATTAACTTGCTTTCACTTGACAACGCGGCAAAGAGCTTCATAATAGGTGGTCAAGGTGCAGTGTGTCTGCTTTCGCCCCTCTCTGACGACTAGCAGTGCGCATACACACACACACACATCGGAGCGTCTTGCCCCCGCCACCCGCCTCCCTCTGCTACCTCTCAATGCCTTTGTGCCTCCGTAGATCTCGCAGGCGTCTCTTGGCTGCCTCTGCCTGTTCAGTGCACTGTGACAGCGGGAGGGCATTGATCCAGGAGAGGAGGGAGGGGAGGGGGGGGGGGGGGATGCAGCGGGGTACAAACGGTCTTGCACGAAAACCCCACGTTCACTAATCCTGCTGGACAAAACTCACTATAGAATACAAAATGATGTATGCAGATATGCACGTCTTTGAGCATCTATGCCTGCATGAACGCCTGCGAGCTCGTGTTAACATGCGTCCATGCACGCTTTGTAGTTTGGTGTGTGCCTGTGCATGATATTCATGTGTATTTGAGAAGGTGACTGTGTGAGTGTTTGTGAAGTGGCTATCTTCAGCTCTCTCTCTCTCTATTAGACATTCAGCAAGTTGGACACCAAGCCAGACTGGCCGATGGAAGGAAAGTGATTTGACCCCCGACTGCGCGTTTGGGGAAGAGGGTCTTGAAGCATGTCAGCTCCGCTCAGGCTCCACTTCCCCTCTGTGTCCTTCCTATTTTTTCCCTAGTGCCAGCCCCAAACTTTGAAAACATCCACCTTAATAGGACCTAGTCAGCGAGAGCTACTCTTCCGTCTATCAAACTGTGATCCGAGGTGTCAGCCCGGGCCGGCTTTGACAGAATGTCTCCAAACGAACAGTACAATGGTGTTTCCTTCCCCAGCACTCGGCTACTCTAGTGTAGCCCCCTGACTGCCTGGCCTCTCCATCTCACCACACCACCTCTCCACTAGTTCGCCTGCTTGATTTCACCTCATAGAACACCTTGCAACAGTGGGTTGACTGACAGCCACAAGCCAGCCTAATTGTTTTCTTTGCCAATTTAGAGCGCTTCAGTCTTATTTCCCTTCTTAAGGAGATGAACTTCCTGAAGACGGAAGATGTATTAAGTAGCTCATCATGTTCTGATCACGATGCCGTATCAAACATGTGCTGCTGTTTTGCCAGACAATGCGATGATTAAAGCAGCGAGAGAACCCCTGTGTATACCTGGCATCGTATGTTTCTAAATTACATGGAGTTGTTATGGAATGTAGAAGCTAAAGTTTTATGCGCCTGCAGTAATTTGACCCAAAACAAATGCCTTATACCCCAAACTCCAAATCGTGTATGTACAGAAAATAAATATTGGGCTAAAATTCCTACAACATAACAATCCCACTAGATCCATTCTTCACTCTGCCCAAAATAATATAATTCACTGCTGTCAGGCCCTATGGCATCCCAAATTTGAGCAGCATCGATCGAGGATATTGACCATTCACCAGATGCAACTGCCTGCGTTTTAGCACAGTGCACCGAAATTATATCTGGCCTTCCTATTAAACAATGGGCTCCCCAGTGGTCCCCATTACTGCTTAATAAGTAAAAACAAATATGAGGAGGTGAAAATTAACATTAGTAACTATAAGACGTGCATTAATTTGTATCACTTGCAATACTCGCATGGACATTTGTAAAATGTTAATGAAGATAACCGTTCCATGCAATAACACCACTTCCGTTTTGTTCAGATTTGTGTAATGCTCCTGAACCTTTACATTTTCAATGCTGCGCCTCTGGGCATCCTGTTCACTGTAGACATCCAGTGAAAAAAACAGAGAGCGACTCGGAGCTCCATGTTACTGAGGCCTAAGTGTTGTTTGGTGTGTGTGATCTGATTGCGATGTTGAGTTTTAACTATTAATACAACGTCCGGGCTGTATTAGGGTATGCTTCAACCGGCAGAATCTCTCTGATGACTTCCCCCGGCCGAGGCTTTATCCAATAAATTAAAAATAACACAGCGAGCTATGTGTGAATCGGAGCTTCTTTTGCACCCCAGACCATTTTAGGTGAAGGAAAATAAAGTCTCTTTCTCAAGGCTCAGAGTCGAGGCGAGCAACTGAGATAATAGGCATGTGGTTTCATCCGGAGTTTTTCGCAGCACACCTGAGCTGCAGTGGAGTCCCGGTCTCTCTCCTCTCCTAAAACCAAGTGCACCCCTTTGGCTGCCGGTGAAGTTTGTCATTCAAATTGTATGAAACTACTGTGGATTACCATGACGAGGAGGCGAACAGCACTCCGGCTATACACGGCAGCCTCTTCAGACACTGCTTGATGTAGTTTTCTCATTGTGTGTGTGTGTGTGTGTGTGTGTGTGTGTGTCTCCCACTCGACTGCGCCGGTGCTAAGATGGCAACACTTGCCCCTCTAACCATCCCTGAGTCAACAAACGAGTCCACACTAGGTGCTATTGGAGGAGCTCCCGGTGGTTTCCCAAGTGGCAGCCAGAGTTGGTGGAGAGACACATACACACAAACACACATACTTTCACACGCACCGGTTCCAGACTACTAGCTGGTCTCAAGGACACTCATGCGGTTTCACATCTAGTCAACCACCCAAATAGAGCATTTTGGTCTTCCAGTTCACTTTAGTATCCGTTTCCACAAAAAGAGAGCACTGGCACAATATTATTAACACTTAATCATTTCCTCTGACCTAAATGATTTCTTTATGGCGCTGTGGAAACAGCAACCAAAGTCAATTGGGTTCCTGGCTGAAATTCAGAATGTGTCTTCAGCAAGCGCACACACACACACACACACACACACACATATGAAGTGCCTATGCATTTGAGTTGTGACTGCATTTACCTTCCAGCTTTTCTCAGAATCAAACATATAATATGAGTGAATCTTGCTCATATGTGTATTAAAGTGAAACTGGAACTTAGTGTAAATATTTCTGCACGGGCCCTCAAGTATAAATTGCCTGCTTTATGTTTTATGCTTCAAATTCATGCCATGGCTGCTTCCTTTAGTGAATTTTCTATTCATATCAGGATAAGCGGTCTGTTCTCAGGAGTACCATTAGAATAAGATAAGTATTTAGCTTCAAGGAAAAAGCCTTTGAAAAGAAGCCCTCGCTGTAATAGTAGCAGCAGCAACATATCTGAGAAGGGGAGACTCATTATTTGTTGGAGCGGGATGTGGCTAAGAACAATTCCAGGACAGAGATTACATACAGTGACCTGTATGTTTTTGGTCCCAACGTTTCCCATGAATCAGTGTTCGGTTCATCCACTGCATTAAATGTAATTTTAGCCCATGTGAATTAATAATTTAATTTTACATTTAAGAATGTGGCATTTATGTGGCTTAACTGAAACTTGGCTGCAACCCTGTTTTTTAAGGAAGAAACGGCAGTCTGGAAAATAATTAAGCAGGAGAGGGAGTGAGAAACGGAGACAGACGTTTGTGTGTGAATGGGAAAAGAGGAGGAGGGGGCCGTATTTTAATGCCTGTTGTCACCACGTAATGTCCTCACTACGACAAAATGCTGAACCAGAGAAACCGGAGAAGACTTTTCTAAAATCCCCTTGCTGCCTCCAACATATCTCTGGGATATTCCAAGAGCAAAACGTATAAATCTGGCTCTTTCCACATCCAAGTCCCTCTCCTTAACACTGAACTCACACACATATAAACACACACACACACACACACACACACTGAGACGCACTAAGTCCCTCAGGAACTATGACTGCAGTGTGAATACATACTGCACACCAGCGGGCCCTCGTTGGAGTCGGCCTTGGCTGGATTGAGCCTATAATAACATGCTTTCAGTGAGACAAGGTGTTGGTCCTCTTTAAATTGTCCTGCTACCAAGTCAAATTAAGAACCTTGTGTCATCTTTCTGTGAGAATCTGCCCAATGAGTCACACCTCTTCATTATTTGCAGGAGGTTTAAATCTGGACAATCCCTGATTGTTGTTGAACACAGATGAGGGGGCCGGAGAATCCCATGGCCATTGTTTAGTCAGTCGTCTCCGCCGTTTGCCAGTTGCATTCCATAGTCCTGCCATGATTTGTTTTTAATTTACTTTCTCTTCCCACAGCTTACATTTTCTCCCCATCTCTCATCTCGTTATGTGCTCGCGGGGTGCGCACAGACTGTTTGTGAATGGATGCGTGTCCTCGCGGATGTATTTATTTGTTTCGGTCAACCACAAGCCGGCGAGCTGAGGAGGAACCGTCATTTAGCGTAAACAGTTGGAGGGGAAGGGAGCGAGGAGGAGAGAGAGGGTGAGGTGGGGGATTAAAAAAAAAAAAAAAAGGATTGGAGGAACATAAGGAAAGACAAAAGGTGGAGCATGTTTGGGAAAGCAGCGACTCTCCTGCAGGGCCTGGGGGCACGGCGGCGGCGTACGTGGCCCGTTCCCCCACCTGGAGCTTGTCAGGAATTTAATGCCGGCTCTAACGTCTGAACCGCACAGCAGGAAAATGAGGAGGAGGAGGGAGAGTCGTGGGATAGGAAATACTCCCCACCTTCTTCATGTCAAACACAAGTCTGTGTGTGACTGTGCTGTTGCTGCCACCTGAGGGACACATTAACATCCCCCCCCCGCTCCCCGCCAGACTCATTCCCCTCCCCAAGTCGCACGCATGCATGTACAGAGACACGATTACACAAATATAAACAGACTCTCTTTCACAAACTCACTGACTGTCTTTGTTGCCTGCCCTCGGGGTCGATTAGGTCGCAGGAGCGGGCCTGTCCCCATATGGAGGCTTTTGGTCCCACGCCCAGTTTGATTTCCCCTCCGCCTCGCTGATTAAATCAAGCTGGACATTTCTGAGGAGGTGGGAGAGAAGGAGGGAGAGGAACAAGGGAACGAGAGGGGAACAACTGCCAGACTTTAGGCAAGCAGCGACGCGCCGTTCCAGATAAGTCACACACACTTGTCTTCCCTCTCCCCCCGTCCATCTTTCCCTCCATCCTTTTTCGTTTCTCAAAGCATTCCAACGCTTGAAAAATGAACCAACGTATGCGCTTCATGACGGAGCGAAGCAAAAATGTCATCTGTGGAGGAAGGGGAATGGCAAAGTCTTTAAAAAGTACATAAATCTAAATTACCCTGAAGGACGTGGTGAGAGGAATCGGTAGTTGCTAACACGTTCATGGTCACCAAGCTGGGCGAAGCAGCAGGGGAGCAGGAATGTGGGACAAAACCTGCCAGCTGGCTTTTAGAATGGAGGACGTTCAGCAAACTCAAGTGTCCACGCCGATGTGCTGCCTTTGGTGGCTTGTCCTTTCACACTCATGTGTGTTGATGCCAAATACTTTGTGTCAAAATAAACCAAAGAACTATAATGCTACCATATAGACACTGATGCCTATCTAGCTATTTAGTTTCTCGGTAGAGTCCATCAATGAGTGATGAGTCGGAAAAGCTGTGGTTCTTGTGGGGAAGTAGGACGACAACAACAACAACAAGCTGGGCTAGTCCGGTATACTGTGTCTTAGAACGATGATATCATGACTCAGTGAGGAGGAGAAAGCAGTAATCATTCATCCCCATCAACCCCCTCTTACATAAACCGTCATTGATCTTCCTGATCACTTGAGGACAGCCTCACAGGAATGAAAGAAGAAACAAAACAACTGTACTGTCCTGTCTACAACACACACAGATATGCAAACATAAATAATAAGCTTTGTGACAATTTAGGGAGATTTGCAAGTGCTTGCATTGGGTATCGTACATGCACAGACATCTATGGTTTCTGTGTGACCACTCGATAAGATGAAAGTCTAAACTGCCTCCGTAGTCTAGCTGTTTTTTACTCTGGAGGACTTAAACCAATTTACACGCCAGCTCCTTCCACCTCCTCACATATAGCCCCATGATGTTTAAATTAAAGAGGGAGGGAGGGAGGCAGAGGGAGGGAGACAGAGGGGGGAGCAGTGTAAAAGAGAGAAAGGAGGAAAAAAAAGTTTCCTGAACATAGTAGAAAATTATTTTCTCTGGACAGTTTTAAGAGTCGACATCCTGTGCTGGAGTTCTCTAATCATCACCAGCGCAATTTACAATCAGAACACACAGAGAGCCAGTTCAGACCAGCTCATCTGTTGACTTTGGCCACAGCTGAGCTCCGCGTCCTGCTCTGTGTGTGTGTGTGTGTGTGTGTGTGTGTGTGTGTGTGTTGCCATTTGAGACTTGGGTGACTCGGCACTGGGCCCTGACAAGGGCGGGGTGAACGTCTGTGGGGCTGAGGCGACCGCACACATGCACATGTTCCCTCTCGTTCTCTTTCATGCACACATTTGCATGCTGTGCGTTTTTTGTTGGTTTTTTTTGCACAAAATGGCACACACCATAAAAAACAACTAAACAAACATGCAAATGCACACATGCATGCATAAGTAAGATTTGGGCATAATTGAGCACTTGATAAACACAAGATATGCACACCAACAGGAGACTATTGCAAAACACACAGACTCAAAAACAATTTGGACAGATGTATTACCACAAAAACACACACACAAAAACACACACACACAGACACAGACACACACACACAGTTCAACGCATACAGTAGGCTACATGCAGGGAAAAAACTTCTCCATCCCCATAACACTCCTTCAGTGTAGCCGTGGTTCACATTGCACAGCCCCCTGTGTACATCTGTGTGTGTGTGTGTGTGTGTGTGTGTGTGTGTGTGTGTCACAGTCAGGATACTCTCCCACCCACAGTTTCCTTGGCTGGCCTCCACCTAGCCCAAGCCCAGTGCGGTGCTGCTGCCTTGCCACAGGGCTGAACACAGCTCACTGTGTGTCTGCCCCCTCACAGCCCCAGACTGTCCCAACCAATGTGCTTCTGATTAGGTGGCTTAATTACAGCTGTAAAAACAATGTTGATATAAGCCTCAAAATTGCAGTGTGTCAGATACTATTAGCCAACCTTGGACTCCAGCCATTGTTATCCAACTCTTCCAGCGACCCTCCCTCCCTTCTGGCTCCTCCCAATGCTTTTTTTTCCCTCACCCTTATGATTTTTTTTCCTTCTCCCCTCCGCATTTTCTTCACTCTTTCATGTCACAAGCTGCAACACAGGCCAAATGGCCTGCAAATAAACAGCAGTGGCAAGCCCATTGACCTTGACACAGCCAGGAAAGTCAAAGGAATCTTTCTGGAGGACCCAACATGTTGGAAACACATGACAATAAAAGAAAGAGAGAAAAAAAGTGAAAAACATCCACTTCAGCTGATCAGGTGTGAATTACACTTCATTTATTTAATTTGGCCCTTTGGCCTGGTGTGCTTGACCTTTTTTTTTAGTGGTCTGTGGTTTGTTCAAAATCAGGGCTCTGGGTCTGCGGCATTGTAAGAGGATATTCTATTAGCAAACATTGCAAGACAGCAAAGGCTTCCAGAAAAGAGAGGGCAGACAGTCTGGGACGGGACACAGGACTTGTGTTTTGGGCTCTTTGTGTTTCAGTGACAGTGACTAAGGAGCGGCAGTGCGAGGTATGCCAGAAGTCTGGTCCAGGGAAAACTCTGCAACACCGTTGAGTGGAGGCAAGGAAGAAAAGCAAAGTAAAAAACCTCAAGTATGCAAATCCTGGGTGGTCCCATCTTTGGACTGGTCCGAGAGAAAGTCCCCTTTTTTCCGTCTGTCTCCGTCCTTGAGGCAACTTCAACATCCACTCTCCTGAGAACCAGGTGTTGTGGATGAACGGCAGACATTCATCAGTCTCACTTACAGCTAATCAGCTGAGTTAAGACAACAGGCAGTGGAGAGACCAAAGAGAGTGAGTAGAATTTGACAAAAAGGCGGTGGAGTGAACCGAGGGACATGCCAAGGGCGTGTTTCCAAACCCCGCAGCCCTCCATGGTGGCCTGCCTTAGCCCTGTGGCCGTCTCAGCCGCTGGCACTTCAAGGTTTCCCCAAATGTGTTATGCCAAGGCCCCAAATTCACATTGGAATGAAGAGCGAGACACCGAAACGAAAGCAAGGAAGCAATCTACCCGGGCCTGTATTGATTCTTGTGGACCAGGCAGGGTGTGTCTCTGCATTTCCCAGCCTTGAAAGGCCGTCTTGTCACTAAAGGTGGAGGCAATACAGTATGCCATCGTTTGAATAATTGATGACTGATTCCTAAGTAATCAGTGTCCTCACAAGACAATGCATTCCCTCTCTCCCTAGTGGAGAGAGAGAGCTCGGCCTGTTTTTGTCCCAATGCCTTTAGAAGCAAAAGGTAAAAGCTTTAATGCACTAAAGCCACTGGAAGTGCTCCCTCTGAAGGACTCCCCCTGGAATCGGCTGCGATGGTGTGCCTCTCCTTATGAGGGGGGCCTATCAGAGTGGCCTTCCAGTAAAGTAAGCGGGAAAGAAAGAGAGAGAGAGAGAGAGAGAGAGAGAGAGAGAGAGACAGAGAGAGAGAGAAAAATTAGGAGAGGAAGATAGAGTCATTGAGTAAGATGTGTGAGTGCATGTATGTAGATGTGTGAGTGCACGCTCATGTGTATGGGCTGTAAAATGCTTCCTAAGTATAAAGTTTGTTTAGGTGGCAAGAATGTTTTCAGAAGTGCGTGTGTGTGCCTGTGTGTGTGTGTGTGTGTGTGTGTGTGTGTAATACACAGCTCCTTCCTCTAAACAGGAAAGGAGTACAGTTAATAGCATCACCACCCTTTCCCCTCACGCAGGACGTTGGAACTTCAACCAATCTGACCCTGAACCGTCTTCACAATAATGTCCCTCACATCTGACTCCCTGAGACCCCCCCATCCCCCAAATCAGATGTCCACAAAGCACGAAAATATCCCTATATATGTGAACACAGCAACAACAAAATACTTCAGATGCATACAGTAGTGGGAAGGACAAGCCAATAACTACCCAGGCTTATCTCGACAGGAGCAGGTAATTAGTGAGCCAGGGTGTTGTTTCTTCAGGAGAGCCGGGCCGTGAGGTCTCTCACCGGGCCTGTGTGCTTTTACCATGTGGGCTCCTTGTAATACAATGACACAGACACAGTCTTGTTATCACCTCGTCAGCCTCAAGGGTCACACAACACGGTGTCCCCGAAAAGAAGCGTGAAAAACAACATACAACGCTTTGACTTCTGGGAACCACACATTATTACATCCACAATATAATCACTATGTTTGTCTTGTTTAAGCGTATAAGATATATTATTGAATTCATGCTATTAGAAACTCCAGCATAATTCCACGTAAGTAAATCCACCAGTAATTCTTACTCTTACATATTAGTCCTTTGATAAGATAGTTTCTGATAAAAAATCAGAATTTTGCCAAGACTGTATTGTATTCGGATAAAGATCTTGTACGAGAGTCTTTTATAAAATGAAAAATGGGATTTTATAAAAAGGAAATTCCTCATATTCCTCACAGTGATGGATGGAATAGCATCGTTTTACAGCTGAAACAATCAGTCTATTAATCATATAGTACATCAAAAGAAAGTAATCTGCAACTATTTTGGTAATCGTTTAATTGTCTGGGGGGTTTTTTCCCCTATTTTCTGAAAACCAAAATATGACTTTGGAAATATTTAAAAAATGAATCTGTTTTAAAAAAGGAATCATTAACCAGCCTTATATGGTTTTGGTATCAGTGTTTTTATTCCAACTGTTACCTTTTGAACTAATTGTGTGAACTTGTTTTTTACCTTTCTTCACAAAACAATTGTATTGTTTTGTTTTGAGATGACAGTTGTTGTTTTTTTAAAAACAAAAGAAAAAAATTAACTCTGGGTCCCAATGAACGTGGTGAGGTAAAATGTAAATTACAGTGAGAAAGTGCACACATATTTCTACTTGGTGTGCTGAAATGTTTGTAGGAAAGAAGTGAGATCATTTCAATATCAAAGGCACATGTTCGCTTGATTTGCATTAAACAGGGAAGGGTGGGAGCACATTTGGAGCTAAGAGGTGGTCCTTATCCCAATCAATCAAGACATGTTACATGTGCAAAATCACATAATTAAAAATGCACAAATATCATAACTTCTCAAAAATATCCAATTATGATTCCTTTTTATCCCTTATCACATGCCTCTCCTGTTTTCATTATGTTGTGACAGATAAATGAAACATTATTTAATATTTAGTGATGAAACAGGCAAGAAACTCCTCTAACTCGTGCTACAGGAATAAAATTGAAGAGACGGTGAAACTCTCGGAGAAATATGCTGAAAGTGTCAATGCCGCTGCTTGAATATGGCAAAATTGCTTATTTTCAGATTCAGCCACATCAAGCAGTTTTTTTTTTTTTCTGGCTGTTTGTAGAAGAGCTTGCATATTCATGGCCCGCCTGTTTTGAGAACCTGTCACTGAGCCTGTTATGTAGCTCTCCCTGCCTTCCTGTTTCAGGATGGCTTCAGAGGCAAAAACACTCCATCAGACTTAACACTGTCCAGCTGACACAGTCGGGCAGTAAAACTGACAGCCAATGGAGTCCGGCCGGGCAAATGAACCGGACGTAATACATCACTGACATAAGGGGTCACCTTCTGTCACAGGTTGAGTATCCACACATTCATAAACACACATGGAAAAGCACATATACACATCAAAAAGGACAATACACCCTTCATCCTATTGCATTTAAACACACACACACACACACACACACACACACACACACACACACACACACACACACACACACACACACACACACACACACACACACACACACACACACACACACACACACACACACACACCATCGCTTGCATCCTCCCACTTCCCTCCTTTTGCTGGGTTAAATCCAGCAAAACCCCAGCCTTGTATTTGACCTGCCTCCCACCTCAGCTGTAAAAGAGCGAGTGCAGGAAGGAGGAGCTGGTAAGCACCAGGCTTCCCACTTCTCAGACAAGAGCAACTATGGATTTCTGACTTAAACTTGGCTAGTTAGAAGGTCAATATAATATTGAAATGCATGGGAATAATTCCCCTCCTGCATGGACAGCTACCTTCATAAATCTGAAGGATTAATAAAACAACTGGGTGAGGGTTTTTTTTCCCGCTGCTATGAAAGTTCTCACTGACAGCTTATCCCCTCGTGGCTCTGTGAGACAGAATAGGTGTTCGATGGGAGATTTATCAGCGTGGCTGGAACACTCGGGTCAGGAGCCCTTCATGTCGAAATCATCCACTGACAACACCGTATGGGCATACAGTTTGCGTTTTGCGTCGCCGTGAATGCAGGCATATATTTTAGTTCCAGTGCGAAGATAGTATTGTGTAAGTGGTGGTGTGTGTGTCATCAATCCAGCTTCCTCCTCCCACGCTATATGACTGCTGCGTCCCCCCCCCCCCCCTCCTCCAAACCCTTCCCTCTGCTGCACAGCCTCTGTACACGGAGAGCTCAGCACGGTCCCCGTGGAATCTCCCGTGTCAGTACATTACCTTATAAGTGGAGGCATTGACTGTGGGGACTCTTTGATACACATTCACATACAGTACAAACACAATTGATCTTCAGCGGAGCATCGGAGGAGGAGGAGGAGGGGGGGGGGGGGGCGCTGAAGAAAGATCTACACACATAAGAGATCACAGGCCTTCTTGTGGAATAAGAACTCGGAGTGCAAGAAGGAGCAAAACGCTTCTTTGATAAGGATGTGACAAGGAGCAATGTTTCCCAGGAGCCATCCGCGGAGCACTAAACACTATCAGCAATCCGGCGAAGGCTCAGAGCGCCACAGTAGAAATGTAATATTATCCTATCTGCGCAGCCTCACTTTGGGCATAATGTGACTGGCTGTATTAATTATACATTTCTTTTTCTTTTTGCATGAGCAGATTTCCCCCTCAGGGATGCTAAAATAATGACTCCGTCTTTTGACAACATTTGCAGCTCAATTAAAAAAGTGTTTATGTCAATCTTCCCCTGTGTGGGCGCTGCTGGTTGGCTGTGTACACTGCAGGAAGGGGGGTGTTGTCATCTACTCGCCACGAAGTTCAGAGACCTTAGGTTGTCATGACAATACACCGGGGTCAAACTTCAGCACTGACTTTTCTCTCAAGGCAAAATACATATTCAATGCAATCTCCTCACATACTGGTAAAAAAAAAAAAAGAAGGAATTATTTACTTGTTTATGTTTCAGAAATAGGGGGGGTAGAAAACATACAAAAGTCAGCAAGCGACTAATCGATTCCTCCTCCATTTATATTTAAAATTGTTGAAGAGAGGGGCGTTTGTGAGGTTCAAATAAGTACTTTCTCTCAGATGTGGATGCAAGCTCCGACAGCAGTCAATGATATGTTTGAAATAAAAATAAATGAATTGACGTGTTTTCGCTCTCAGCCAGAGGAGAGCCCTAATGAGAGTGATCACAGATGCCAAGACCAAACACTTCAAACAAAGGCAGCTTGTTCTTTCATACATGAACTGAAAAAACCCTTTAAAGATATTCTCTTTAAAGAAATATATACAAATCAAAGAGTGACAGAAAGAGATAATGGAATGATGTTATCTGGCGGAGAAAGTCCAAACTGAACAATCACAAATGGTGGGTCTCCCCGCCGCGCTAACGACTCCGCAGCCTCTCGATATATACTGTAACAGTTGCTATAGCTGTCCGTATTTAGATGAGTTGTGAATATAAGGACTGAGCGAGTGAAAAGTCCTTCTTAGTCTATTTAAACCCTCCCCCGCAGGCAACAGTATTTACAAGGAAACGGTTATCATTTAGTCTCTGTTGCGGATCAAAATGTCAAGCTCCACAGAGAATCTGAGCAGTGCTGTTAGGGCCAAAAGTGCAGTTTTAGAGCCCCAGGATCTGAGAGAAAAAAATGATTTACAAATGCCCAAATATGTCTAATTGACCTGAAATATAGCCTGTGTGCAGGAACTGTTTGAAATCAATACGAAGAGCGAAAAGAATATCCTTGAAGAAACATTTCAGAAGATCATACCGCATGTCTTTCGGAGCAGCGTTATGAAGTATGCAAGAATTATGAAAACAATCAAGAAGTCACGAAAGGTCAGGAGAATTAAAATCACAGCGGTTGTGGCAAATTAAGAGAGAGTGAGGAACAGCGGTTTTTCACCCCGCACAACAGTATTATAGGAGAACACGGAGCGCTACTGTGGATTATAGAAATATTCGGTGGATTTTAAAGCCATTTGTGAGTGAATTTCCACGTAATCTATTCCCTCTGTGTTTGTTTATGGTGTGTGTTTAGTGGGGTAAATCAATAGGCAGTATTCCAGGCCTTGATTGGATTCACAATTAGCTTGAGACCGTAGGTTTGTTAGATTCAGCACAGCAAACTGACCTTATTGTCTTTCCCTCACGTCAACTGCCACGCCACGCCGTTCCTCTGCGCTGTCCAGGTGCCTTGTGGGTAACGGGTGAGGACTGGATGGAAGTTCCTCCTGTGTGGCAGGGGGGCCGTGACAGCTCCAAGATGCTCTTTGACCTGAAAGGAAGGGAAAACAACATCAATGGTAATTCCCCTTCAAACACATTAACTGGGATGAACTGGGTCCCTCCGAGCCCCTCTGAGTGGACTCGCATTGATCGCAGAAATCCATGAATAAATTTAGCACTAATTGATTTTTTTTCCTCCTTAGAAAATAAATCTCTAATTCTGAGTAGAGGCAGAGTATGTAGCAGATTGTGCAACCACCTTCCTTTTTTTTAATGTGTAGGAAATACATTTTGAGAACCGACTTAATGAGCTACAAAAATATTCAGTGTCCTCTCAAACCAGACCTCTGATCCAAGGCGCCTTTTTTTTTTTAGCGCTGGCAAGAAGTTTTTTTTATCATTTTGTGACTTGACAAGAGTTGATAAAAAAAAGTCCACCTTGAGCTCAGTTACTAAACAAACAAAGAAAATTCACTGTGTTCGGATTGCTGAAGCAACAAGCCCAGAAATTAACACATCGGGTCCTCTGGATTTCAGCTACCTTTTAATTGCCTTCTGTGGGGATTGAAGTTGGAGTTGGAGGGGAAATGGTGTCACATATGCATTTGCAAAAGCTTCACATGCCTTCGCCCTGCCAGTTGGAAGAGGGAGCCCGTCAATATCGGCAGAAAGCATTTACAAAACATACCAAGCATCAGTGTAAATTCTGTACTGGATTTACAAAGGGAGAGTATGTTGAAACGGTGAAATGCAAAAGCAGTTTTTTATTCGGACAGATGGAAGGGAAAATGGTGTAAGATCAGTGAGCGTCTCCATATTACAAAAGGGAAGCTTAAGAAAATTGCCTAAGGGTTTTTTGACCAAAAACATAACAAAAGAAAAATGTGTATGTAAAAGAATATTTTAGATTTTTTTTTATCTTTGAAAAATCCCCCAAAATTGGAGACAAAATTTAAAAAACATATTCTCCATGTCTTAAATACAAGCATCTCATTAAGCTATTTTAAAAACGAGCTATTTAGCCTAAGGACAGGTATAGTTTTAAAGAAGAGTACTTATCTTAGTCTTTAGTTATATTAAAGCTGATTGAATACACTCTGGAACAAGCCGTTTGCAGTTTAATCAATGAATCCTCGTTTCCCGTTTTGATCTTTTAGTGAGACGTAAAAGTATTTTATTTTATATCATGTGTTTTGCCCTTTGCTTTTCAAATGATTGCTGTGGCCAAACTCACTGCTCAGAAAAATAACATAGCTTCATGGGTGAGAAAACATGCTTTTATTCAATGATGTGATAAAAATCAGACAGATATGAATGTTTGATCTGTTGGAGTAGTTTATAAAAAAATAGGGTTAAATTTACAATTTAGGGTATAATAAGCGCGTCATATTTTATTGTATATTTCAAGTTGTCAATTGAAATAGTCAGGGTGCTGATTCTTAGTAATGATTGAGGAGTCTTGATTTGAGAAGTTGCAGATTCAGGTATCATACTGCCACCTACTGGTTGAGGCTTTTCTCAAAGCTGCTCTGTCAGTCAGAGTGCACTCAAGTGAGTTCCTCCATGATTGAAACTATTCAGTGATTTCAGAAAGGGCCGCTTCTACTTCAAATGGCATCTATGTGAATTAAATATTACATTTAGTTTTACTTCAAATGATAGATAATATCCTCAGGCATCTGCATTAACTAAGGGGAGGAAATGTCCCGTGGGTGCCCTGACTAAACATCGTTCCCTGGGCCTTTTAAAGCACATGTAGCTGAAGATGTGGTTACGGTCTATCAAGAATCCCTTCACTGACGAACCTCGACTGCTCAGTCGTGCAAAAGAAAAAACAGCGTTGCTGAAATGTTCCTTTTTGTTTGATGGATGAGTTGTACACATAATGGCCGGGCATTACCTCTGCAAATAAACCAGACTTGACATTGCCCTGCGCCGGAACATCTGGGACGCCCCAAAGACAGGATCAAAGGCCCTGCGCGTCCTTGGACTATCTGTGCCAAACATGCACAGCGAGCTCAGGAACGGCTTTCCAGTGCATTTCCGTCATCATCATCTGCCTTCGCTGCGTTTGTAAGTCATCAGCTATTTCTGTTTAATTCGTTGCAGTCGCGTTCCTCGGTGGATTCGTCATGGTAACAGCGGGGCTGAGATGCAAACTACAGAAATACAGTAAATCAATTTGCAGGCTTAGAATCCCGCAAACAATAAATATATCTTTGGCTAAGTAGAAACATGAATATGATGTTGAAAATGAAGTGTTACAGCCTGATAGATCTCTCAAGCACTTTTTTCCAATTGACACGTCAGACTGAACAGCATATCAACTCGGCTCTCATCTGCACTATACTGTGGGGGCTGGCTGTGCTACAACACAATCCACATTACTTTGTTTGGAGAGAGCCAGCCAACTGCATAACCTTAATTAGTCAAGCTGTATTCATTCAAGTGATTACAATGCCCCGAGTGAGGAACAGCGGTTTTTCACCCCGCACAACAGTATTATAGGAGAACACGGAGCGCTACTGTGGATTATAGAAATATTCGGTGGATTTTAAAGCCATTTGTGAGTGAATTTCCACGTAATCTATTCCCTCTGTGTTTGTTTATGGTGTGTGTTTAGTGGGGTAAATCAATAGGCAGTATTCCAGGCCTTGATTGGATTCACAATTAGCTTGAGACCGTAGGTTTGTTAGATTCAGCACAGCAAACTGACCTTATTGTCTTTCCCTCACGTCAACTGCCACGCCACGCCGTTCCTCTGCGCTGTCCAGGTGCCTTGTGGGTAACGGGTGAGGACTGGATGGAAGTTCCTCCTGTGTGGCAGGGGGGCCGTGACAGCTCCAAGATGCTCTTTGACCTGAAAGGAAGGGAAAACAACATCAATGGTAATTCCCCTTCAAACACATTAACTGGGATGAACTGGGTCCCTCCGAGCCCCTCTGAGTGGACTCGCATTGATCGCAGAAATCCATGAATAAATTTAGCACTAATTGATTTTTTTTCCTCCTTAGAAAATAAATCTCTAATTCTGAGTAGAGGCAGAGTATGTAGCAGATTGTGCAACCACCTTCCTTTTTTTTAATGTGTAGGAAATACATTTTGAGAACCGACTTAATGAGCTACAAAAATATTCAGTGTCCTCTCAAACCAGACCTCTGATCCAAGGCGCCTTTTTTTTTTTTAGCGCTGGCAAGAAGTTTTTTTTATCATTTTGTGACTTGACAAGAGTTGATAAAAAAAAGTCCACCTTGAGCTCAGTTACTAAACAAACAAAGAAAATTCACTGTGTTCGGATTGCCGAAGCAACAAGCCCAGAAATTAACACATCGGGTCCTCTGGATTTCAGCTACCTTTTAATTGCCTTCTGTGGGGATTGAAGTTGGAGTTGGAGGGGAAATGGTGTCACATATGCATTTGCAAAAGCTTCACATGCCTTCGCCCTGCCAGTTGGAAGAGGGAGCCCGTCAATATCGGCAGAAAGCATTTACAAAACATACCAAGCATCAGTGTAAATTCTGTACTGGATTTACAAAGGGAGAGTATGTTGAAACGGTGAAATGCAAAAGCAGTTTTTTATTCGGACAGATGGAAGGGAAAATGGTGTAAGATCAGTGAGCGTCTCCATATTACAAAAGGGAAGCTTAAGAAAATTGCCTAAGGGTTTTTTGACCAAAAACATAACAAAAGAAAAATGTGTATGTAAAAGAATATTTTAGATTTTTTTTTATCTTTGAAAAATCCCCCAAAATTGGAGACAAAATTTAAAAAACATATTCTCCATGTCTTAAATACAAGCATCTCATTAAGCTATTTTAAAAACGAGCTATTTAGCCTAAGGACAGGTATAGTTTTAAAGAAGAGTACTTATCTTAGTCTTTAGTTATATTAAAGCTGATTGAATACACTCTGGAACAAGCCGTTTGCAGTTTAATCAATGAATCCTCGTTTCCCGTTTTGATCTTTTAGTGAGACGTAAAAGTATTTTATTTTATATCATGTGTTTTGCCCTTTGCTTTTCAAATGATTGCTGTGGCCAAACTCACTGCTCAGAAAAATAACATAGCTTCGTGGGTGAGAAAACATGCTTTTATTCAATGATGTGATAAAAATCAGACAGATATGAATGTTTGATCTGTTGGAGTAGTTTATAAAAAAATAGGGTTAAATTTACAATTTAGGGTATAATAAGCGCGTCATATTTTATTGTATATTTCAAGTTGTCAATTGAAATAGTCAGGGTGCTGATTCTTAGTAATGATTGAGGAGTCTTGATTTGAGAAGTTGCAGATTCAGGTATCATACTGCCACCTACTGGTTGAGGCTTTTCTCAAAGCTGCTCTGTCAGTCAGAGTGCACTCAAGTGAGTTCCTCCATGATTGAAACTATTCAGTGATTTCAGAAAGGGCCGCTTCTACTTCAAATGGCATCTATGTGAATTAAATATTACATTTAGTTTTACTTCAAATGATAGATAATATCCTCAGGCATCTGCATTAACTAAGGGGAGGAAATGTCCCGTGGGTGCCCTGACTAAACATCGTTCCCTGGGCCTTTTAAAGCACATGTAGCTGAAGATGTGGTTACGGTCTATCAAGAATCCCTTCACTGACGAACCTCGACTGCTCAGTCGTGCAAAAGAAAAAACAGCGTTGCTGAAATGTTCCTTTTTGTTTGATGGATGAGTTGTACACATAATGGCCGGGCATTACCTCTGCAAATAAACCAGACTTGACATTGCCCTGCGCCGGAACATCTGGGACGCCCCAAAGACAGGATCAAAGGCCCTGCGCGTCCTTGGACTATCTGTGCCAAACATGCACAGCGAGCTCAGGAACGGCTTTCCAGTGCATTTCCGTCATCATCATCTGCCTTCGCTGCGTTTGTAAGTCATCAGCTATTTCTGTTTAATTCGTTGCAGTCGCGTTCCTCGGTGGATTCGTCATGGTAACAGCGGGGCTGAGATGCAAACTACAGAAATACAGTAAATCAATTTGCAGGCTTAGAATCCCGCAAACAATAAATATATCTTTGGCTAAGTGGAAACATGAATATGATGTTGAAAATGGAGTGTTACAGCCTGATAGATCTCTCAAGCACTTTTTTCCAATTGACACGTTAGACTGAACAGCATATCAACTCGGCTCTCATCTGCACTATACTGTGGGGGCTGGCTGTGCTACAACACAATCCACATTACTTTGTTTGGAGAGAGCCAGCCAACTGCATAACCTTAATTAGTCAAGCTGTATTCATTCAAGTGATTACAATGCCCCGCACAGTAGTGAAGAGAAGCATCTGTCACTTAAACTCAAATGATTTCTCAATCTCTCCACTCAGAATACATTTCTCGTACATTCTGATGATTATTGGGGCCAGAAATTAAATGCAATCCTGTCTGGGGATGCCACTTATAATATTTTTTTTATCATAGGTTGGTCTGTATTTTAAAATATATATATTATTTTTAATTGATTGTTTAGTCTTAATGTAATGAAAATTATTGAAAAAAGTGATAAATGCTCATGAGTCAGAAACTGCTTGTTTTTTCCACGACAGTCCGAAAATCAAAGATATTCAATTTACAATCTAGAGAAAGGCAGCATGTCATCTTATTAAAGAGGCTTGAACAAGCTCTTTCCCCTTTTTCTTTGATTAAATTACACAATTATTAACATTGTTGGCAATTTATTTTATATTAACAAATCGACTAATCTTGTCCAGAATATTCCTACATACATTTAAATGGCGTAAAATTGTTTTTTTTTAAAACAGCAAATCTTTATTATAATGTTAGTTCTGCCAATTGGCAAAAAGGACAAAAAGAGGTTTATCTGGGATTACTTTTTTTTCCCAGGTGCATGATTTTCATTGTGTTTGCCATTTCTAAATCTCCCCAAGGCTGTGCATCTGCTGCTCTCCAGCCTGCACAACTGGGCAGAAAAAAGCAGGATGTCACTTTTATGAACTAGCAGCGGTGGAGAGGAAGGAAAATGACGCAACCATCAGAAAAGTGGTTTGGATGGTGAAGCAGGGGCCTTACGAGGGGCAGGTTGCAGGGATCGCCCGCACCTCGGCAGATGTGCCTTGGTGTCACTCCACGTCGGCAGCCGAATGAATCACCCAACAGATGTTTAACGTCAAGGCCACGCCAGCCAAACACACACACACACGCCAGCCATGCAAAGATATGCAGACGTACAATTTATTACTACATTAGGAAGTGGCTCCACAAGGGGTCAGAGCGAGGCGTTGATGTTCACCTTCATGCGACTTTGCCAAAAAAAACAACAAAACAGAGATTTCCCTGAAGCTTTACACTATTTTGTGAGATGGAAATAAAATCTTGTAACGCTCCCGTTAATACCCACAATACACTGGTGGAAATGTAGTTGTGCTCCAACTCTCTGAGTCTTATGGAATGTTTTAACAGGATAATGTATTTTCAGACGGCCTTCCTGATCCTTGTCTCATATCAGAACACAACCAGTGGATATTGAAAGAAAGAAGATATTTTAGATGACTATCAGCATCCGCCCAAGGATTGCTTCTTTTTTAACTTTTAATGGGACCTTTCATGGCAGAATTAAGATATTTTGTTTATATCAATTTCCCCCCCAAAAACTACACACAGATGTATTTTTGTAATGTTTGAGGGTTTGTTTCAGGAGTTGTTTTGGGGTGACGAAATGCAACGCTACTATAAAAAATTGCCAATGCTATAAAACCAGATGTTTTCCACCTTTGTAATGTCATACTACCACGCTGTAACAAAACACGTTTCCACATGTGAGATTTTATTGATGATGGGGGGAGGGGGGGTTTGGTTTATTAAGACTATGGATTTAATTTCATACATTCACAATTATTTTATTCTCTGGAACAAGTCCTGAGCCTACTGTCATGTGAGGTAAACAATCACTCAAGGATTTGAATGATCTTCTCACAGAACCAATCATTTTGTGCGTAATGGGGGTATTTTTTTTTTAAGTGTGCCTTGGCACCAAGAACATTGAGAATGGCTGTTATAAAAAAAAGAAAAAAACAGCAATTGAAGGTAAGGAGCTTTTAATAAAGAGTTGCTGGATCTTTGAGAACATTCTTGAGGCCCTTTTCCCCTCTTTTGGAGAAACCCAGGCAGATAAAAGGAAACACTCGGGTGGATTAAAGTGTTCAGAATGTATCAGCATCAAACCACTAGAGTTTTTGCCCTCTACATTTTTCAAACGCAGTCAATAGATCTAAATATTTTACTGTGCCCTGGCCGATTTATTGTTTGATGTTTAAAAACTTGTGTGGAATGAAAGAAAATTCATTAAAGAAGATGGCCCCAGAACGAGGCCCTATACGATCAGCTTTGAAAGTCTAGTTTAACTGGTATATTGATCATTCTCTTTCTTCTGTGACAAAGGCCACCAGGGACGCTGGAGGTGTCGGTGGATGAAGGCGCGCTGCCAATAACACCAGACGTGTGTGTGTGTGTGTGCACTGTAGGTGAGGCTGGGAATTACACTACTGACACCAACAAAAATCCAATAACTCTAAAAGGACCAAACAAACACCACATTTTTTTATTTCTTGCTGGTCAAAAGAAGATTTGTGTGAGATAGATGAAGCGATGTGTTCTTGAGGGTTTTGATTTTTGAAATGCGTGCCAGATAAGACAACATTTGTGAACTTAATTACACAGCTTTGAGGAGCCACGGGATAGAATTTTCAAATTGAGTGTTTCCCCGTTTCATTGAGCATTTATCCTGTCGACGAATATTCTAAATTTCAATCCGTTCGTATGTGAAAATTAATATTGAATTGTGAAAAACCAGCCACACCTTCCATGGCTGCCCTGCTTGCACTAAATGCACCGCATGACAGGAGTCACACATCTTTCCTTCAGCCCTAAAACATTGAACCAGCAGACTTTACAACCGTCAGCAAGGTCGGCCAGGCTTCAAAGGTTCTCTATTCGGAGCATTAAAGTAATGAAAAACGAATGAATATGAGAATTAAGTGTCTGCTCAGGTATAACAATAATAATAATAATACCTGAGCATGGAATTAAGTCCTGTGTCCCAATAGCTCACCGCCACTCTGCACTGCACTCAAACAGCAGTTACTGATAACGTTGTCCCCACAGATGGCATTGTTGCTTTGCTTCATGTGTTGGAAATGTGTCTTTAATGTGATCATGCTGGAGAAGAAGAAGAAAAAAAAAAGAACTGCCCCTCTGTGCATCTCTGCTGGGTTCACGACACCAGATACTAGAAAGGTTCAGAGAAATCCCGGGGGATCAAGTAATGTGGATAATAATGTCGTCTGTTTTACAATGACATTACAAGATGTCGAGGCGTATGAGCACTGTATATAGAGTAGGGACTGAATTTCACACATATTAACACTGCTTCCTAATGCAGGGCAAAATGACTCTTTCTCCTTAAAGAAATGTTTTAAAGGAGCTATATGGGCAGAATGCTTACACAACGCATATGATACCCTTATAGATTTCTGCTTTTCAAGAAGTTGTGTTATTATTGAAAAAAGTGATAAATGCTCATGAGTCAGAAACTGCTTGTTTTTTCCACGACAGTCCGAAAATCAAAGATATTCAATTTACAATCTAGAGAAAGGCAGCATGTCATCTTATTAAAGAGGCTTGAACAAGCTCTTTCCCCTTTTTCTTTGATTAAATTACACAATTATTAACATTGTTGGCAATTTATTTTATATTAACAAATCGACTAATCTTGTCCAGAATATTCCTACATACATTTAAATGGCGTAAAATTGTTTTTTTTTAAAACAGCAAATCTTTATTATAATGTTAGTTCTGCCAATTGGCAAAAAGGACAAAAAGAGGTTTATCTGGGATTACTTTTTTTTCCCAGGTGCATGATTTTCATTGTGTTTGCCATTTCTAAATCTCCCCAAGGCTGTGCATCTGCTGCTCTCCAGCCTGCACAACTGGGCAGAAAAAAGCAGGATGTCACTTTTATGAACTAGCAGCGGTGGAGAGGAAGGAAAATGACGCAACCATCAGAAAAGTGGTTTGGATGGTGAAGCAGGGGCCTTACGAGGGGCAGGTTGCAGGGATCGCCCGCACCTCGGCAGATGTGCCTTGGTGTCACTCCACGTCGGCAGCCGAATGAATCACCCAACAGATGTTTAACGTCAAGGCCACGCCAGCCAAACACACACACACACGCCAGCCATGCAAAGATATGCAGACGTACAATTTATTACTACATTAGGAAGTGGCTCCACAAGGGGTCAGAGCGAGGCGTTGATGTTCACCTTCATGCGACTTTGCCAAAAAAAACAACAAAACAGAGATTTCCCTGAAGCTTTACACTATTTTGTGAGATGGAAATAAAATCTTGTAACGCTCCCGTTAATACCCACAATACACTGGTGGAAATGTATTGTGCTCCAACTCTCTGAGTCTTATGGAATGTTTTAACATGATAATGTATTTTCAGACGGCCTTCCTGATCCTTGTCTCATATCAGAACACAACCAGTGGATATTGAAAGAAAGAAGATATTTTAGATGACTATCAGCATCCGCCCAAGGATTGCTTCTTTTTTAACTTTTAATGGGACCTTTCATGGCAGAATTAAGATATTTTGTTTATATCAATTTCCCCCCCAAAAACTACACACAGATGTATTTTTGTAATGTTTGAGGGTTTGTTTCAGGAGTTGTTTTGGGGTGACGAAATGCAACGCTACTATAAAAAATTGCCAATGCTATAAAACCAGATGTTTTCCACCTTTGTAATGTCATACTACCACGCTGTAACAAAACACGTTTCCACATGTGAGATTTTATTGATGATGGGGGGAGGGGGGGTTTGGTTTATTAAGACTATGGATTTAATTTCATACATTCACAATTATTTTATTCTCTGGAACAAGTCCTGAGCCTACTGTCATGTGAGGTAAACAATCACTCAAGGATTTGAATGATCTTCTCACAGAACCAATCATTTTGTGCGTAATGGGGGTATTTTTTTTTTAAGTGTGCCTTGGCACCAAGAACATTGAGAATGGCTGTTATAAAAAAAAGAAAAAAACAGCAATTGAAGGTAAGGAGCTTTTAATAAAGAGTTGCTGGATCTTTGAGAACATTCTTGAGGCCCTTTTCCCCTCTTTTGGAGAAACCCAGGCAGATAAAAGGAAACACTCGGGTGGATTAAAGTGTTCAGAATGTATCAGCATCAAACCACTAGAGTTTTTGCCCTCTACATTTTTCAAACGCAGTCAATAGATCTAAATATTTTACTGTGCCCTGGCCGATTTATTGTTTGATGTTTAAAAACTTGTGTGGAATGAAAGAAAATTCATTAAAGAAGATGGCCCCAGAACGAGGCCCTATACGATCAGCTTTGAAAGTCTAGTTTAACTGGTATATTGATCATTCTCTTTCTTCTGTGACAAAGGCCACCAGGGACGCTGGAGGTGTCGGTGGATGAAGGCGCGCTGCCAATAACACCAGACGTGTGTGTGTGTGTGTGTGCACTGTAGGTGAGGCTGGGAATTACACTACTGACACCAACAAAAATCCAATAACTCTAAAAGGACCAAACAAACACCACATTTTTTTATTTCTTGCTGGTCAAAAGAAGATTTGTGTGAGATAGATGAAGCGATGTGTTCTTGAGGGTTTTGATTTTTGAAATGCGTGCCAGATAAGACAACATTTGTGAACTTAATTACACAGCTTTGAGGAGCCACGGGATAGAATTTTCAAATTGAGTGTTTCCCCGTTTCATTGAGCATTTATCCTGTCGACGAATATTCTAAATTTCAATCCGTTCGTATGTGAAAATTAATATTGAATTGTGAAAAACCAGCCACACCTTCCATGGCTGCCCTGCTTGCACTAAATGCACCGCATGACAGGAGTCACACATCTTTCCTTCAGCCCTAAAACATTGAACCAGCAGACTTTACAACCGTCAGCAAGGTCGGCCAGGCTTCAAAGGTTCTCTATTCGGAGCATTAAAGTAATGAAAAACGAATGAATATGAGAATTAAGTGTCTGCTCAGGTATAACAATAATAATAATAATACCTGAGCATGGAATTAAGTCCTGTGTCCCAATAGCTCACCGCCACTCTGCACTGCACTCAAACAGCAGTTACTGATAACGTTGTCCCCACAGATGGCATTGTTGCTTTGCTTCATGTGTTGGAAATGTGTCTTTAATGTGATCATGCTGGAGAAGAAGAAGAAAAAAAAAGAACTGCCCCTCTGTGCATCTCTGCTGGGTTCACGACACCAGATACTAGAAAGGTTCAGAGAAATCCCGGGGGATCAAGTAATGTGGATAATAATGTCGTCTGTTTTACAATGACATTACAAGATGTCGAGGCGTATGAGCACTGTATATAGAGTAGGGACTGAATTTCACACATATTAACACTGCCTCCTAATGCAGGGCAAAATGACTCTTTCTCCTTAAAGAAATGTTTTAAAGGAGCTATATGGGCAGAATGCTTACACAACGCATATGATACCCTTATAGATTTCTGCTTTTCAAGAAGTTGTGTTTGTTAACCTCCTTTAAAAACTACATAAAAATGCACCTCTTCTCTTACATCAATTGCTGTTAGACGAAACCTCCCCAAATGTAAACTGGACTAAACCACCAAAGTCCACCTAATGGGTAGATTTCTCCAGCCATGTTTGCTGACCACTGTGTTCGGCAGCGTCTATCTCAATCCCAGTCTCTGTTTGCCACAATCTCTCGCATTTCTCTTCCTCCCCTGCATATCTGTGCCTTCCTCTGCCTTATCAACCATGAAGATATTGAGTGGAATTACCATTCTGCAGCTGAATCAGCGACTCAGTAAATATGGAGTGAATAAATACATTGACCGGAGGTGAAACAGGTCCTTACATTCAAATGCAGGCAGACCTGCTGGGCCGTCAACTCCCATGAGCAAGTCAAGCTGCTCACTCCGGAGATGCTGGTTTCCCCCATGGCGTAGAGGCGGGATAAAGAGGGGAGTTCGAGGCATGTCAGTGTCTCTGTCATTAGCAACATGTTTGTCATAGCAAAGGCAGGTACTTGAAGCTCATGAAATATGGCGCAGACTTTTAACAATATCATGAACTACTGAGCTGCTGGAAAATTAAGAGTAGCCTACGGGGAAATAAGTGCTGACAAATTACCCTCCTGCACTGCTGCAACTGAGCACACAACACTCACTGGCTCACTCCCCGCCGCCACTCTGCATGGAGCTCGTACGGCCGAGAACGCCGTCCTGACCAATGGGCATAGCACCCATCCTCCGGTTCCCCCTCAGGGAAACACAGTTAGCTGTACTTACTGTTAACACCGTTAGAGCTGCTAGCACCGCTAGCTGCAAGCCGCCAGCTCAGCCGCTGCCATGGTGGGAACCGTTGAGAGGCAATAAATGTGCTCTCAATCGAATATATAGCAGCTCTAATGAAAAACATTTACCAGACCGACATTTCCCCAGCAACTCCAAACTGTCAATTACAAGGTTGAAAACAGCTGTTGTAGTTGTAGCTGTTCCTGTGGACGATCTGTGAGGAGATGCTGCCTGCACCAGAAATAGCACTTGACTGAAGTTTGATTGAAATCTGTCAAGAACGCTTGTGTTGCAAAACCACACAGCGCTTAGTTCATCATCAGGAGCAGTGCTAGTCTTTTTATTGCAACTTATTGCTAATTGGACACTGGAATGAGTGCACAACAATGACTGGCATTCATTTATACCATCAACTATCTAATTCACGTCCTACCCAAATCTGTTTTATCAGAGGCATTAATCAGAGCTTAGGTTTGATGCTAAGAACATGTAGCCAGTGGATCAGCATTGCACATGATTTTTTTTTTTTTTTTTTTTAATTTTTATGTAAAACGGCCGCGATTAAACAGGCACCGTCTACACCGCGCCATCATCCCAGACCCAGACAATATAGTGTTTGTGTTTCAGGACACAGACAGAGCTATCAGTAAAGTTACACAATAAATAAATCATTAATTTGCTTTGTCAATTAAAAATAAAATCCATACCAACTGACCATAAAACACTAAAATTCATTGCAATAATAAATAAATAAATAACATTCTGTTTTAAAGATATAATTTAAAATTATAAATATATATATAATATAATACGGCTATATTTCCTGTTATGTTTCTGCATTAGTGTGTGTGTGTGTGTGTGTGTGTGTGTGTGTGTGTGTGTGTGTGCGCGGCACTTTTCTTAAATTGAATTTTAGATTTTGTTTGTGTTCTAACACTGAATTATTTGCAAAAGTACTATAAATGTTATCATTGTTGCTGTTAATGTTAGACACAGATAATGAGAGTGAGGAGGAGAGAGGGACAGATGAGGAGGGACAGGAGAAGGAGGAGGAGGAGAAGGAGGAGGAGGAGGAGAAGGAGGAAGAGGACAAAGAGGAGGAGGAGGAGAAAGAAGAGGAGTAGGAGGAGTAGAAAAAGGAGGATTACACAGGGAGAGGAGAAAGAAGAGGAGGAGGAGTAGAAAAAGGAGGATTACACAGGGAGAGAGAAAGAAGAGGAGGAGGAGAAAAAGGAGGATTAAACAGGGAGAGGAGAAAGAGGAGGAGGAGGAGAAAGAAGAGGATGGGGAGAAAGAGGAGGATTTAACAGGGAGAGGAGAAAGAAGATGAAGAGGAGGAGAAAGAAGAGGGGGAGGAGGAGAAAGAGGAGGATTAAACAGGGAGAGGAGAAAGAAGAGGAGGAGAAGGAGTAGAAAAAGAAGGATTAAACAGGGAGAGGAGAAAGAAGAGGAGGAGTAGAAAAAGGAGGATTACACAGAGAGAGGAGAAAGAAGAGGAGGAGGAGAAAAAGGAGGATTAAACAGGGAGAGGAGAAAGAAGAGGAGGAGGAGAAAGAAGAGGAGGGGGAGAAAGAGGATGATTTAACAGGGAGAGGAGAAAGAAGATGAAGAGGAGGAGAAAGAAGAGGGGGAGGAGAAAGAAGAGGAGGAAGAGGAGTAGAAAAAGGAGGATTAAACAGGGAGAGGAGAAAGAAGAGGAGGAGAAGAGGGAGGGAGGGAGGGAGAGAGAGAGAGAAAGGAGGAGCAGCAGTTTGTACAGTATATTGAACAGGTATTTTTTCACACACACACACACACACACACACACACACACACAGTAGTTTTGTTGGTTGAAAATAAAGTATTTGTGTTTAAATTAAATTACGGTTCTACTTGTGCCCTTCGTGCGATCGGATAAAAGGCCTCTCCAAACCAAGCTCCCAGGCTGAATTTCAACCCCAGCCCGCCCCTGCCATCAACTATCTAATTCACGTCCTACCCAAATCTGTTTTATCAGAGGCATTAATCAGAGCTTAGGTTTGATGCTAAGAACATGTAGCCACATATCAGCATTGCACATGATTTTAGTCATATACAGTGAAGAAAGTAAGTATTTGAACACCCTGCTATTTTGCAAGTTCTCCCACTTAGAAATCATGGAGGGGTCTGAAATTTTCATGGTAGGTGCATGTCCATTGTGTGAGAGATAATCTAAAAAGAAAAATCCAGAAATCACAATCTATGATTTTTTAACAATTTATTCGTGTGATACAGCTGGAAATAAGTATTTGAACACCTGTCTATCAGCTAGAATTCTGACCCTCAAAGACCTGTTAGTCCGCCTTTAAAAGTCCTCCTCCACTCCACTGTATTATCCTGAATCAGATGCACCTGTGTGAGGTCGTTAGCTGCATAAAGACACCTGTCCACCCCATACAATCAGTAAGACCCAAACATTCAGCATGGCTAAGAGCAAAGAGCTGTTCAAAGACACCAGAGACTAAATTGTACAACTCCACAAGGCTGGAAAGGGCTACGGAGAAATCGCCAAGCAGCTTGGTGAAAAAAGGTCCACTGTTGGAGCAATCATTAGAAAATGGAAGAAGCTAAACATGACGGTCAATCTCAATCGGAGTGGAGCCCCATGCAAGATATCACCTCGTGGGGTCTCAATGATGCTAAGAAAGGTGAGGAATCATCCCAGAACTACACGGCAGGACTTGGTCAATGACCTGAAAAGAGCTGGGACCACGGTTTCCATGGTCACTGTTGGTAATACACTAAGACGTCATGGTTTGAAATCATGCATGGCACGGAAGGTTCCCCTGCTTAAACCAGCACATGTTAAGGCCCGTCTTAAGTTTGCCAATGACCATTTGGATGATCCAGAGGAGTCATGGGAGAAAGTTTTGTGGTCAGATGAGACCAAAATGGACCTTTTTGGTCATAATTCCACTAAGCGTGTTTGGAGGAAGAAGAATGATGCGTACCATCCCAAGAACACCATCCCTACTGTGAAGCATGGGGGTGGTAGCATCATGCTTTGGGGGTGTTTTTCTGCTCATGGGACAGGACGACTGTACTGTATTAAGGAGAGGATGACTGCAGCCATGTATTGTGAGATTTTGGGGAACAACCTCTTTCCCTCAGTCAGATCATTGAAGATGAGTCGTGGCTGGATCTTCCAACATGACAATGACCCAAAGCACACAGCCAGGAAAACCAAGGAGTGGCTTCGTAAGAAGCATATCAAGGTTCTGGAGTGGCCTAGCCAGACTCCAGACCTAAATCCAATTGAAAATCTTTGGAGGGAGCTGAAACTCTGTGTTTCTCAGCGACAGCCCAGAAACCTGACTGATCTAGAGAAGATCTGTGTGGAGGAGTGGGCCAAAATCCCTCCTGCAGTCTGTGCAAACCTGGTGAAGAACTACAGGAAACGTTTGACCTCTGTAATTGCAAACAAAGGCTACTCTACCAAATATTAACGTTGGTGTTCAAATACTTATTTCCAGCTGTATCACACGAATAAATTGTTAAAAAATCATAGATTGTGGATTTCTGGATTTTTCTTTTTAGATTATCTCTCACACAGTGGACATGCACCTACCATGAAAATTTCAGACCCCTCCATGATTTCTAAGTGGGAGAACTTGCAAAATAGCAGGGTGTTCAAATACTTATTTTCTTCACTGTACAGTTAAGTGTTTTTTACCCTGGATTTGACAAATACTGGTTTGAATTATTTATTAAAAATGGCATCCAGTAGTTTTAAAGTGTTGCCAATTTTCACATAAAACTAGACAAATTAATCAAATGCATATACTTTTTATTGCCTCAGTGAAACTGTCCATCAGCCCTCTGTCCTTCTGACGAAGTATGTAAGTCTCCTTTGAAAAGACACACAGGACACAGCAGGAGGGGAGATGTGATGTTCTCTCTTTGTATTGACTGACATGTCTGATGAGGGCCCGTCCTGCACTTTGGCAGGAGGGTAGGCAAGCATGCGGAGGTGGCGCCCACCAGGGTGCAAGGAGGGGACGACATGGTCGTCCTTCATAGATATTCCATGCGTGGCTTTACCCTCAGCTGCCCTGTCAAGGTCTGTGTATGCCCCTCCAAGGGGGCTGAGACAGGGTCATGGATGACACCCGCCTCTATGCCATACGTGACAGCACAGCTGGGCCGCTTAATGACAGAGGGGCCTGGCCCAGCACACACCTGCCCATCCTGGGCAGAGCAGGCGACCTCACGGGGGGAAAGAGGACCCGCTGCCACGTTCGATGGGCAGATGTTCTGGAGAAGAGACAGCTGCACTACAGGGACCCCTTCATTTCTCTCCTCTCTCCTGTAATTGAAAATCATGTAAAAGGTCAATTGTGTGATACTGGCTGTCCCTCTCTGCGAGTTGTTCCTTTCAGCCTGAACATGACAAAAACAACATTGACTGGATGACAGCTTTAGCTGCAATTACTGCCTATTTAGCTATGGATGTCCATGTAATGACGATATCTGTAAACATTCCCAGTGAATAAATCTCCATATACAAAGAGGTTTGGGCCATCTGTTGGAGGCCATGGATAGGGGTCCCAGGGAGAAACCTAATCACTGGGTACATTACACAGACAATGTTATGACATTTGGACTCCAAATGAAGGAGGACTGGAAGTGGGGATGTAAATACTTTTAATTGAAAACTCTATCAACATTTGCTGAAAAGCAGGCCAGCACCTGTGTAAAGAGTCCACTGTGGTGCAGGGGGTCAGTGCCCGTCCTAAATAACAACAGAGAGTGACCCTTTTTCTGGGTTTCACTCTAATGAGAAGTGGCAAGGTTCTGACCTCCACAGAATTGCACTCCGTTTGTGGCCGTCTTAAACAGAACCAGCTACAGAACTGTCACACACTATCATCCTCTCTGGAGGTCCGCAGAGGTTTCTAGACCTTCATAGACACAGTAACCATCCAAATAGACAATGTGGACTCATCAAGTGATACCAAACAGGGAAATGAAATCAACTTTAAGCCGCTTTCACAAGAAATCTGCTGTTTGAAGTATGAGAACCTTGGCCAATTTTTTTGAGAAGTTTTTTTTACTTGACCTAGATAAATGTAAGTTTTATGGGAACTGGAGAAGGTACAAAATGTTTAGGTGCTCAGACTATGAAGTGCATTGTTAAAGCGAGTGTGCCAGTGCCTATAAATGTGACATCTTATCCCGAATTTACTTCAATAATTCAAGTTTGATAAAGTTGTTTTCTTTTAATGAGGAACATGTTAGGGCTCACCCACAAACATGTGGTTTTGAGGAAACTCTTTAACGTTTTAACAAAAACAAGCGCTGTGACTTGAGCACCAGCACAAACAGAATGGAAACAATATATTCCATAAACTCCCCCAAATGAGAACGTTATCAATAACACTTGTGTCTGCAGGAAAAACAAAATGAAGCTCTTCAAGATGCATGTTTCTGGTTTGACTGACCGTAGGCCATTGCCAATAACAATGTTACCCGCAATCACGATCCAAACCGCACACACTTGGCACAGCACGCTGTCACAAATTATGTTTTGATTCTGACCAAATGCAACAGCTTCCTGTCTGGTGCTGTTTTCTCTTAACGTCTGTTTTATTTTCCTGATCCAAATACCAACTAGGGGATGCTGTTTTCACTGCAGAAAGGACATATCTGAGTAGTTAGATGCTGCAGATCCTAGATAACCTGAGAACTTCAAGAAAATAACACCATCTGCTCTTTAAAACCCAAGGAAATTCTTTTTACACTTTGTTATTCCATCACGGACTTAACTAGGGCTGCCCCCTGAAAGTCAATGAGTTGAATCATCTGTCGGTGACTTCCTTAGTCGACTTGAAAATCTTCAAGGGCGTAATTTTTTCTCTTTTTTTTTTTTTAAGAGGCTGGATCAATGAAGAACTTTTTTTGTGTTCTTTTAAACAATGTAATCATAAACACATTTAGATATGATGGGTAATGGCAAGGGTCAGGTAAGACATTGCCACAGACTAACACTGAGGACAATCTGCATCCCTACATACAGAGAGGCCACAGTGAGCACTAAGTTCACAGCCCTGGGAAGCAGCAAGGTCTAGGCAAGCCCTCTCATAAAAGCCACAAGCCACCTTCACCTTGGGCTTTTCTATCCCGACCTTGAGCTAGTCGCAGCACCCAGCCGTAGAGGAAATGAACCTATCGGGGGCCAGCGTCCCGGGGCCAAAGTCCCATTATGGGATTGTCCCACACCAAGCTTAAGAAAAAGCAAGATAAAACTGTGGTTGGCTGCATTTTACTATGTTAATGTGATCAAAGTCCTATAAAAAAGAAGAGGAATGAATATCAAATACTCTCATGACTAGGATTCGTGTCTAGAAAACAAAAATATAACATTTATTTATAATAACTAATTTAAAGGACCGATGTGTAGGATTGGCAAAATGGCAGGCTCCGTGGAAGAGGACGCACTCCCTATCATGGTCTAAATTAAGCTATTTTTCACAGTGAGTATCCACTACTGAATGCATAATGATGAATATAATATTCCATTTCTACTAATAGATGCCCCTTAATCCTACACACTGGTCCTTAAAATGGATGAGTGTGTGTATGCCATTTGTATGAGAGTTTAATTGTGCAACTGCATGTGTGTAGCACACAAGAATGCACATTTCAAAGCCAAGACAGCTCCTGGGCTTGCTGAACTTTTGCTTGTTATCAGGAGCTGAGAGTGAAATGGAGAGAATTGATCTTTTGTCTACTGGAGGTGCACTCCCTTGGGCTGGGCCGCTCGCTTGCTCACTCGCTTGGCTGCTGTGCAGAGGGCTCTCTTTCTCATCCCCCCCCCACCAGCATCCCCTCGCCCCCCTCGTTCACTCTCTCTCCCTCTCCCTGTCTCACTCTCTCTGCATGGCGGTTGCCTCTCCTCCAGCTGACACTTGTCCTGCCGTTACTGGGAGAGATGTGCGCTGAGCTGCTGACACCAGGATTGATCTTCCTCCTTTTCCCCATAAGCTCCATATCAAGCTCCTGGAGACTCTGGATGAGACAAAGAATGGGGATAAGGGTTGGGGAGGCAGCCGGAGAGGAAGGGAGAGGAAGGGAGAGGAGGGAGAATATTGTCAAGTCACATCACCTCTTCAAACTAACAATGTTTGGTGCAGCGAAGGAAAATAGAACACAAAGTTGACAGTTTTATTGGCGGCGGGAGAAGGAAGTTCACTCTTTTGCTAAATTGTTGCTCAAAGTGACACCCCACCACCAGCCAGTGGATTTTCTAATGCTACTAACAGCAGTTATTTTTCATGAACAGTCTCAATGGTTAACTATTTCCTTAAGTGAAGAAGAAGAAGTATTAAAAATGAAGCAGTTGCATCATTCTCTAAATAATAAACCTCAACACTTGCCAGGACTTCAACACCACATTTGTATAAGTGAAATCCTCAGCAGTGTGTGTCTGAGTCAAACTGGTAGATTATTGTGCACACAAGATGATTTTGAGGACACACTTGACAGCACAAATGAAATCGTCACAAGTTATGAATCAGGCTAAAGGTAGCACTACTTTCAGTGTTGTTTGCTTACTTTAATTGTCTCTGTTTTAATTGATGTTCTTCCTAAGACGATACATTTACTCACATGTGCCACCACTGCATGATAGTTTTACATCAGCACACACACACACACACACACACACAACACACACACACACCCAACATGCTGTCTGTGTGGAAGGTCTTCAGCGTGAGTGAAGAAAACAGAAAGCTCACCGCTACAAGTCCAAAATAAGCTGTGGAGAAACATTCAAAAAATGAATACTTTGACATAAATGCACAAATTAATTTCCTAATAATTAGTTTTGTCTCATTTTATGCAAATAACCAATATAGATGGCAATAAGATAAAGTAAAATGTTGATATTTGGAATTCTTGAAGGTTTACACTGACTTTGGCATGGTTGAAATTATGTTTTATTCTAGAAAGAAAAATAATCTGGAGTCATGCTGTTAATTATAGCTCTTAGTAAGGAAATCGGATTTCTCAAAAATTGGCAGATCAGGCTTTTTTTTAAATTAGAATTGGTCAACTGCATTGCAATTGCTGTATCCCTGTTAATTATTTGAGGTGTAATTTTGCTACGGTTTGAGCAATGTTTGAGAGGCTTATTAGATTTTAATTTTAGAGTTATAGTTTCATTAAGGCTAAATTGCTTGGTATTCAATGCAGCAGCAGTGGCCTATGCAATATTCTTTTACCCAACAAGCAAGTCACAGCTGAGTCACCAGGCTTCATTGGAGCATATAGCAGAACTCATTATATTTCACTCTGTGGACTCTTGTTTACATTATGTGTTGCTTTGCTGAAAGGCTTGTACTTACCTATATCAAACTTCCTGTGTATGCCTTTATTTTATAATATACTGTATAAAAAGGTGCCTACACAGCTCATGTGCAATGCAAATGAGTGAAAACTAAAGAGGGTAAATAACCTCAGACTGAGATCCTGGCCTGTCAAAGGATTGTATCTGTGACAGCCCTCTTCCATGAACTGCACTTCCTTTTGCAATGCACAGTGAGCATTATATTGAACTCCAGGCAAGGCAGTTGCAACTAAATTAATTCTTTAACATTTTAATTTTATCAATACTGTCTGGATTTCTGTGTCGTCAATTTTATGAAATATAATACTTTTCTAATGACTTGTTGTGTGCTATGATCTGAACTAAAAATATCTGTGCTTTAAGCATCAAAAACCAATCACCAAAGCACTCATAATGTTAACAATCAGATACGTGCGGCAGATATTTTTTCATTCTAAAAAATGCAGTTTGTGGTAAAATAGTTTAAAAAAATATTTTAGAAAAATCTGCACCTGCATCTGCAAAAATGGATCCTTCTTCTCTGGGTCATGGCCTAACCTTCATCTAAATTTCATTGCTATATGTTGACAGATTGTTCCAGTACCCTAACTAACAAACAGCCCCCATGGCAGATGTGAGACGTACAGCATCTACAAATGAAAGGTTTAACATATAATCTGAACTAATAATTACACAGAAAATAAAAGCTGTGCAGTCATAAATAACACAATCAGAGATTAAACACTTTGATCAAACATTGTGTGCTGCCATACAGTAGAGGATGTATCCTCAGTGGCTCTAGTGGACTTCTGTTGTGATTGTAAGCCCAGGCATCTGAGTGGATTTGACTGGGGATCTTTACAGTTATTACTGTGTTATTGGTATCGTGAGGAGAGTAGACCTGGGAGGAAGGGTTCAGGGTGGAGGGGGCAGATGGGGGAAGTCTCGCAGCAAACATGATAATTTGCGAGTTAGCCAATTTCAGGAGGCTGGATGGCCCGATACCCTTGGTAAGCATCTGAGAGCAGGGGAGACCGGAGTAGAGCAGGGCAGACCCGTGCGGTAGGAAGATGAATCAAGCTTAATAACAAAGGTTCTAATTGCCCCCCACAACCCCGCACCCCCACCTCAGAGCTGAACTCTAATTACGGTGAGAACACAGTGCACTGTCACCCAATATTTAGTTGTTGAAGAGCGGGACGAGATAATCGATAAACACTTAAGTTGGGGAGGGGAGAAGGAGAGGAACAGAGAGAAGCGAGAGAATGAAAAAGTAAGATGCCCCGTCCATTCAGTGGGAACCAGCAGCACCCAAAGCCCTCCTGGCTCATGAGAACACCATTGGGATGGTCCAAGAATGATTGCAGAGCAATAATCCTGAGCGCACAACTCCCCCACCCCCCCACCGTCCTCCTCAACACCCCAATACAAACACACACATGCACGCTCATGTGAACATACAGCACAACGTAGAGCCCCACCTTCCCCACGGGCTGCCCGAGCACGTCCGTGCGTCTGAGAGGAAAGGTGAACACGGTCACCCTAATTACAGGGGCCCCAGCTCTCTAGCTCGCTACCACACTAACACACACTCACCAGGCATAACTAAAGACAGGCCAATTAGGGCGAGCGGGAGATAAGGGAAGTTTTATTTGTATACTAATTAAGCCCCTGATGAAATTCAAAAGGGAGGTGGTGAAGGGGATTGGGGGAGGGAGCGGACGCGTAATTGTGTGTTTGAGAAAAGGTTGCTTTAGGTGCGGTTATCTGAGAAGCACAGCCTTGAGATAGTTGCCCCCTAATCCCATGCTGAGCCCCGGCTATGCACTGCAAGGTCTCTCATAATTTGATCTGTTACATATGAAATGGCAGGCTCCGACAGCGAGATCATCAGCATTGTTTATTGTCTATTTGATCCTCATTTCAGCTAAACATAAAATAAGTTGTCATGCCAGAGAGACTGTTTTGAGACCTTTTTTCTTTTTTTGGCCCTACTTTGAGTTAAAAAATCTCAAGACAGTGTGGATGAACTGCCAGCATTTAAGCATTTTTAGCAATACACATGTTATAAATAATATTTCAGGTTTTAATTTTCAGGTTTAAAATACAGCCCTGTTCTATTCAAGCATCCTAAACACTTATAGTGAACCCATGCCAGGACCTGAAACAGCCTCAATTTAATGGTATGCAGCCATTGTTAAGGTTATTACCTGTTGGTTTCCTGCCATGCAAAGAAAAAATACTCACAAAAACTATATTTGGGTCGGCAGGTAGTCTAATTAGTCAGTAATCAGTAATAAAATGTTTAAATGGGTTATTAAGTCTTGATGTTGTAGATCAGTGACCTTATTACCTTGTGACCCTTTACATGCCATATTTTGTAACAGGATGTACACTCAAGTGCCAGTTTATTAGGTACACTTAGATAAAAGGCCTACCACCTTTAAGGTTATAATGTAAAGAGCATTTTGCAGGATGTAATACTGTTGAACTATACTTCATTATTCAGAGAGGTGTTGTGTTTTTTAGCCTATAGTCATTGATATAAATGGGGCCTCAGATAATAATAGAAACATTATTCTACTGTCAGTGTAACCCAACACAATTCAACAGCACCACCTTCAATCAAAAATAGTTGAATAAGCACCACTCTGAAACAGCTTCAATATAATAATAATAAAAAGGGAGGGTGTGTATTTGTTAGATGTCTAGATGTACCTAAAAGAAACTGTGTGAAGAAACACGTCTTGTCCTCTGATATATGGGCTTGTTAAACAGCTAAAAGATGTGTTGTATGCAGTTGATGTCCTAACAACTTAAAGCTAACCTAAAGCTAGCTTTAAGTTTTTAAAAAAAAATGGCTGCTGGGCATCGTGTAGTTCAATGACAACACCAGCCAGAACGCCATGTCAAAGATAAGTGGCCCTACTGCATATCATTGAACATTTAAAAACAATTGTAACTTTTCACACTGACACAACACTGCTGGGATAACATATAAAGTCAACTTCCTCGTGTGATCTTAGCTAGCAAGCTAATATTTTGGGTACAGTCCGAGCTAACGCTAGTTAGCCGTCTTACCTTCCCAACATTAGCGGTTGCTTACCTGTCCAGTAAATGTAACGCCAGCTCCGTGTTCGTAAGTCCAGACGCTGAATCCACCTTTCCAGTGTCCCACCAACCGCCCACTCGTGTTTAAGAGAAACGACAACGAACTACGAGCTCATTCAGTCCCCCGGTGAATTGTTTGCTGTGACGGACGTCATCTTTCCGCCAACCGCGAGGGGAATCCCCGGAGATCGCGGTCGACGTGTGACGTCAGAGCATTGCTGTCCTCCTTGAGTGCCGAAAATAACAACTTTTGGATTAATCAAAAATGTTATCATCTTAATAAAAATGTGTTAGTGGCAAAACTAAAATTGATTATGATCAAATAAACCGATAAATACGCTTTTATTTAAAAAAAATAAACATGATATCTATAAAATCCATGAGTCATTTTTTATTTAATTCCAGCAGTATTTATTTGAAAATATACATTCCAAAGTTTGTCTATATTTCCAAACACAAACTATTTATCAATCAATCAGTAACATTTACTTTCTCGTAATATTGAAATGATAAGCGGCAATAAAATGAATAAATGAAAAAACAGCTGCAGTAGATTTATTAAATGTTGCTTTGGTCCAAATAAAAGGGCAGCCAAACTACCCCTTTATGTGAGACAATATTTACTAATTTTTGTCATTATTGTTTTTGTTTTTGATATAATGAGAACAACACTTTAGGCCATGTTTGATTTCTCAGCTACATCAAAGATAAAATATGGATTCATAAATAACTGCAGTATCTCAGTCAACGCGGGAGCATATGCAGAAGAGTGGCGTTCCATCCTCAATGTTTCTACTTCAACCATCTTAAGAGATCATCATTAACAGTCAATGTTGAAGCAGTTCTGTAAAGATCAACCTGGCATTCATCCGCTTCATCAGAAGCATCGTTTCATCCCTTATTAGAGATTATCTTCACAGAGACCCCCCTGGAATGTGTTGTCACAGTAAGCCATGTCGGGTTGGTTATCAAAGTGGGTGCCCCACGAAGCTTTAGCAGAGCTCCCTCATTATTGGCCTCAAAAAAATAGACCCCCATGTGGCAAGATCTTCAAAAAGTCAAGCAATCTGGATGATTTGACAGTTCACACCAGGCGGCTGTGTTGCTCATTTCTGAGACCAATTCTTCACTGTTTCTCCTCCATTTTGCAAAGCTCTCTGCTTCAAATTGAATTTGCCAACCAGCACATGAAATTATTAATGATTCGGGCCCAAATTCTTAGTATGTGCTGTATGCTGCGTTATGTCAAGTGAAAAAGGGAACGAGATATGCAACTTGTCATTGAAACACACATTTATTCATATAAGTGCAGCACCTGTTACACATTACAGGTGAAGTGTTTTGAGATATTGTCTCACATAGACTGAAATTCAAGCAAGTTTGAAGATAAGATAACTCAAATACTCTCACTGTCACATCCTACCATCAAGTGGAGTACACTTTCAATTTCAAGACATCATTTGGATTTAATATCACAGTCCAGTGGGAAAATAATATTTGGATTTCTATTGATTCTCAATCGTCCAATTTGTGAAAAACAGACTGATAAAGATTTAGAAGAGTGATAACATTTAGCTATGACCGTGCATTGTGGATTCACTTGCCAGCGAGGCATTGGAGGAAGATTTGAATAATTCATCCAAGTTAAACCCATTAAGAATATCTGTGTGGACACTTTTTTGATGTTAAAGCCCGTGTATGATCTTAGAGTGCTTTCAAACTATATCTGGCTTTACTTATGGTGTCTGTTTTCCCCTGAAGCGACAAAAATCAACCGGCTGCTGTGTTAATTTTGTAGAAGTGTACAGTACGGAGGTCTTCGCTGCGGTGTGAGGCCAGCTCCCCCATCAGTGTTTCACTGCTCCCCCTGCAGCCTGAATGAGGTCTCTCGAAAACAAGAGGATGACACTCCGAATATCTTTCACAACATGTTATTGATGAAAAAAAATAGGTGTGAATATCTTTACTGTCAACGGACTTTGAGTCATCAGCTCAAAACTTTGATTCACATCCTACTTTTACATCACAAGTTTATCACAAAAAAACATGTGAGAATTGCCACTTTCTACTCTCTTATTAATTCATATGAAATTAATGTTGTTTACTGATTTTCTGCAAACACATCAGTCCAATCTTCATCCATCTGATAGGTTTCCCCTCTTGAATTTCACACAAATATTTGGAGGTGATGCAAACCCCAGCAACAACCACAGGGTTAAAACAGGGTTGTGAGATCTCAGGGAAACATAAATCATCAAAAATCTCCCAGAGTGCTCCACTGTGAGCGGCAGACAAAGAGCGAGCATGCAAGCATTTGAATGAAAGGTAATTCAACACGGTGCTTGTCATGGATCGCAAAGAAAAACAACATTTTGTGATTGCCTCCTACAGCATAAGAGCTGTCAGAGCTGGGGGTTTTTTTTGCCCAGTGGTCACTCCGCTTTTCAAGGCAAGAAGGCTCGACGAAGCCCCCCACAGCGATGGCGAGAATCAGAGAGTCGAGGAGGTTTTGGCGTGTGAAGCAGGTGAGGCAGAGGCTCACCTTTGGGCCCTGACTTGTTTCTCCCAACCTCGACATTGTGGGAAGACCTCTGCCGGTTTAAGGGATATCTAGAGTATACATTTTGGATGTCCGTCCTCCAGTTTGATCCTCGACAAACTCCCTTAAAAAAAAAAAAAGGACTGCTTATCAAGCATGTAACAGTAGAATCAGGCCCTCGTATGTTCACATATTCCTGCTGTGTGATGAATCCAGCAGGGATTAAAACATGACAGAGGCGAGCCTTGTGACCTCGTGGTGATTCCTTCAGCAGATATTAGCCGGGGGCCACTAAGGAGAGCTCGGGAGAGCTTCCCACACAAGAGTCAGCGACAGGCCCTGCGCAGGAAAAACTGCCAGCGAAGCACAATAAAGATAATTAGCAATGAGACCACTCGCCGCCCGTAGCCCCACCACCACCAGCCCCATATCCCCCTGATATCTCACCCCCTTCATCCTCAAACTGTGCTTAACTCATCCCCTCCATCTCCTCTCCTCCATTTAACCATGTTCAGTATCTGTCAGTCCAATAAGCATCTCATTCACGGAGAGTGGTAATAGGCTAGTGGAGTGGTTTACAGATTTCTGGAAGAGAATAGCTATCTTAAATTTCTTATGTCCACATGTGTGTACTTCAGTCATCCTGCGGTTCTTTATTTCTACATTTTCTTATTCTTTTTGCTTATCTTGTCTATGTAACATTAATTTCCTGCGAGGATGAATGAAATATCATTTATATATACGTTTTCATACAGATTAAACAAGCTAGAATGTGTTTATTGGTGAGCTTTACAGCTGCTCGTAGGTGGATTTTCTTCCCTTTATACAGAGTCTAGCTGTTTTCTCCTGTCTCGATGCTAAGCTAAGCGAACAGGCTGCTCATATTTACTAGGCAAACACAACAGCCGGAATCAATCCCCTCATCTAGCTCTCGGCAAGGAAGCAAATAAGTCAATTTCCCCAAAATGTCGAATTGTTGCTTTAAGCTTAAAATAAAACAGTGTGCGATGTAACACACCGAGCATTAGCGCTTGGATTCCAGGCCTTAACACCAAACCCTCAGTCGGAGCTTTGTAAGAAGCACATAAAAAAAAAAAAAAAAGCAAGGTCGTCTGGTGTTAAGCAACCCATTACTGGACCCACGACACTCCACCATTATCCCAGCCCTTCAGCCGTGTTACTTCAGTCTGAAAACAAGGTAGTGTAATTTAGAATGCATTTCAGGGCAATTAAAATTTCTCAGGCACAATTACTTATTCCCCCAGTGGGGCTGCCTCAATCAGTCTATGTGTGTAATGGGTTTACGGCCTTGACGCGGCAAACATGTCCTGCCTATCTGCCTTGTGCTCTTCTCAAGGCTGTGGTTATTAATTGTGGCTAAAGTTGATAAATAAAATCACCAGTGCTCTTAATGCTAATTAGTGTTTGAGATAATATTTATGATTTCATAAGCACATATTTCTCCAAAGGCTCAGGCATTGTGCCCCCTATCCATCGGTCATAGGCTGTCTTGGATGTAATCTATCTTTGGGGAAAGCAGAGGCCGAACGAGGGGCCAGAGGAAACACAGGCAGTAAATACTAATAGTACTTAGTGGGTACTTTGGGAGCAGGAGTATTTCAGGCTA